>CAJQZJ010013817.1:9342557-9354186 GCA_907164525.1 Lophiomys imhausi | reverse complement strand
ACACACACACACACACACACACACACACACACACACACACACACACAAAATGCTTCTTACTTTGAGGTGAGAGACTACCTACAATATGTCAATAGCTTTGAGAATGTTCCCTTTCTTGGTCCTTGTGGGTTTTTTTTCACCTTCACCTCCTCTATTCAGTCATATGCTGATGGCCACCCAGACCCTCTTTCATTCTTACATTCTCTCCCAAACATTATTATTCTTCAAATATCACAACTGCTTAAGCAAATAAAAAAGAAATAAGTCACTTATTTTTCTTTCATTGTAAATGTATTTATAAAAAAAAACCCTCTCTATTGATCTTTTGATAGCCTAATGAAATAACACAAGTTCACTAGAATAAATTTACATGTGATGAACAGTGTGAAAAATAATAATTACTTGTAACGCCACTGCCATGATCATTGTGATAGCAAAGACCTGGAGCCCTGGGCCCTGGCTCTCATACTCAGAATCCTCCCATCCTGACTCCACATGAGTTTACTCAGTGTCAGATGAAGGCTCCTCACAGGAGCCATGGCATCTTGAAGCAGCTGCATATCACTCATGGTTTAGGCATCTTATAGCCAAAGTGGAGGATGAACCTGAAGTCAGAGAGTTCATTTCTCTGTTAGACTCTCATATTGTAACCTTGTATTCCTGCCATCTTTTCAATTAGGGATCAGAGACAAACCTTGCAGAGTCAATTCTCTACCTCCACCTCTAAGAAGGTTCTTGGGATTGAATTTGGGTTTTCTGGCTTAGATTGTGGACAGCAAGTATCTCCAGCTTCTGAGCCATCTTACCAGGACCCAAACTGGACTTTTGAACTTTTGTTCAAAGTATATTCTTCTATCATGGTATTCTGTCTTACTTCATGCATCTACAAACCATCTAATTGCACAAATAAGAACCCAGCCATTGTTCCTACTCCCTCTTATTAAATTTCTATCCACACAGCAGGCAGGATCAACTTCATTACCTGATCATCTCTGTAGTGTCTATACCTCTTTCCGTCTCCAACACAATCCTGCTTGTCATCATTTGAAGGTGCTTTATAAAGGCAGGCCTAGCCAATCTACCCCAGATAAACTCTAAGCTCTCTCCCCGCTGTTGTCAGAATGCTGTGCCGAATGCAAATCCCAACCCCAAACCACCATCTCATATATAACCTCTGCAGCTGTCCACTTCCCTTAAAGTCAACATGAAGGTCTACAATGTAGCCTTTGGGGTTGCTCATCCATGATCCAACTCATCTCCTGTTTACTACAATGCCTCTACATTACTTTCATTGCATTTTTCCCCCTTTCAATATATAAGTTGGAGGATGACTGAGGAAGACATCTGATATCAGCCTCACTCCACATGCATGCACACACATGTGCCTGTGAACCCACACACACATGTACACTCATATGCATCCATACACATGCACACACTACACACACTAATACACATGCAAATATATTGCAGGGTGATCTATGTATCTATGTATCTATGATCTTAGAATGTTTGCCTAGCATGCATGAGACCCTGGGTTTGATTCCTAGCCCCACATACACCAGAATTGATAGCACAGGCTTGCAATATTAGCAGTTAAGAGGCTGTCTCAGAAGTTCAAGGCCATCCTCAGCTACATCGTGAGATCAAGGTCAGCCAGAGCTTCTTGAGACACAGTCTCAGGGAGAAAGGACACACAGAGAGACCTCATCTATTATCCAAACATTATAGTAGAACAACTATCTACATAACACTTATGCTGTATGATGAGATATTGTAAAGGATATGGAGATGATTTAAAATGTCTGGGAGGTAGCCATGATTTCACTCAAACATGGGGTTCCCTTGCTATGATGGCTTGAGCATTCACAGGATTGGTGTCCATGGGTGGGGTTTGTCTTGAGACCTATCTGCAGTGACTGCTGAGTGCCAAGGTAATTTTCTTCTATGCATCTTATATTTCTATGGATGCAGGAATGTTAAATAATTGTTGAATTCTATGAAATAGTCTATGTTTGTATTTCATGGGATGAAATTGAGTTTTGGGGGAGGTAAAATGCCACATTTATAATGATTCTTCTCTGAGAACATGCAGTGAAGATTTGTAGTTTTCATATAAATTGTATTAATTACCTTTCCTGATCAAATGCCCAAAGAGAAGCAATTTAAAGGAGAAAGAGTTCATTATGATTTGCAATTAAAGGAGAATCATTCAGTCATGATGGGGAGGTCAGGCTCACAGGCAGAGAAATCATGGCAGCCAGAGGCTAGCCAGCCACACTGTGTCTGCAGTTATGAGTAGAGACTAAAGAAGTGGAACTGGGCTATAAAACCTCAAGCTCTGCCCACACTGACCCACTTTCTTCAGCAAGTCTCTGCCTCCCAAAGGCTCTAGGACTTTCCCAAACAACACTGCTACCTGGAGACTAAGTGTTCAAATACATAAGACAACGAGGGACAATTCATGTTCAAACCATGATATTGTATTTCTGGTTTCCATACACTCGTGGTCATCTCATGATGCTAAATATATCCATTCCAATTTTTAAAATCCCTCTAATCTTTAACAGGCCCAACACTGTCCAAAAGTTCAAAGTCCAAAGTCCTTTTGAGACCCAAGGTAATGTCTTGATTTCAAGCTCCTATTAGACAAAAAAAAAATGAATGACTCCAATATACTGTGGCCCAGAGCATACATTTCCACTGTAAAAGAGAGGAAAGGGGAGATAGCAAGGAAAGACTGGACTAAAGCAGACTGAAACTGGCAGAGAAAACACACCAAATTCTGAAGCTCCATGCCCACCATCTGGAGGTCCTGATGGTCTCTAAGTGGCATGGGTGCCCCATACGAGCAGCTCTGCTGTCGCTTGGGCTCTCTTTATCCCATGCCTTCATCTTTCCTTGTTGGCACTCCACAGTCCTGGCCTCTATTGAAACTTAGGCTTCCCCTTCACAGAGTCTAATCAGTGGCCTCACAGAGCCTCTCTACAGTGACTCCAACTCTGCCACCCATTTGCTGTCCTTAGGGGCTCTCTGAGACCACGTAAAATCTCGTCATGCCCTGAATCCAGCATCTTTCACACTTGCAAAACTAGTACAACATGGTCAGTGCTGCCAAGTTCTACTGTCTGCGAGGGGTGGAGCCTGCCTCACTGGAACCATGACTGGCGTAGCCTCTGTAAGCCTAGGTGCAGAAAATGCAAAGGCAGTGTTCTCGGTAGTTGCTTTTGATCAGGGAACCCTTCAGATGCATTGTCAGTTCAGATTCTCTCCTTGCAAATAAGTGCATTTCCCCACTTGGAGCCTTTGATAGGTAAGGCTTTGCCCTAAGGGCACTTTTCCTGTTGTCCCAGTAAAGAGAGTGGGCTTCATCTTCAGTGGCACTAATGTTTAACAATCTTGGTGCTGTGACCTGGGCACAGTCCTTGTTTTCAAATCAAAGCTTGCTCATACGCCTTTCCTTGGTAAACTCCACATTCTCCATAACTTTCTGCTGACTTGTTCTTGCTCAGTGGAAATCTGAATAAGAGCAGTGATCAGTAGCCACACCACAGCCTGATTGCTATGCTACCATGAAGCTTCCTCCGTCTAAGAAATCATCCAGTGCTTTAAAAAACAGCCTTACCAAAGTTCTCAGGACAAAAGCAGAATGAAACCAGCTTCTTCTCCAGAATGTTACAAGAATGGCACCTGTCCTAGTGACCTTGTTCCACTCTGAAATCTCATGAGGCAAGACTCTACTCTCCATGGTCTCTCGGCACTCTAATCTTTCACAAACACACAAACAGTTACTTTTCTCATCTTTGCAACAAAATGTTTGAAAGGAAGGAATTTAAAAGAAGAGAGGTTTACTCTGGTTTACAGTTCAAGGGGATCATTTTATCATGGCAAGGAAGACATTGAAGGAAACATGGAAGGCATTTGAGTAGGAGGCCAAAGCTGGCTGGTCACATTGCATCTGAAGTCAGGAAACAGTGACCCTGAAATGGGACTGGGCTGTAAGTTCTGAGGACCAGCCCCCAGTGATCCACTCCTCCACAGAGGCAACAGTGTCATCAGTTGAGGACCAGCTTTTCAAACTCATGATCCTATAGGGGACATTTCACATTAAAACCATAATATAAATATTGTACCAATTCCATGTTGATCCCAGCTATTTATATTTCTGTTACTTTCGAGAAGCAATCTCCCATATTTTCTATCCCATCATACCTCATACATGGGATTCATCTGACTCTTTTGATGTGTCTTGTGTTCTTACTTCAATAATTATTATTTAATCACTGAGCTTCTTAGCTTAATGGCTCTGTCAATTTGTGTTGTGGTGCTACAACAGAATACTACACATTGGGAAATTTGTCAACAAAAATGCATTGGTTGGAAAGTCTCTGTTGAAAAGTTTCTCACTGTATAGCCACATAGCAGAAAGAAGAAGGGCAAAGAGACAGCACCCATTCCAAAAGTCCTTTAATTAAAGTCTCAAGCCCAAAGCTTTCACACACCAAACACTTCTTAACACACATACCTTCCAATAGCATTAGACTGGCAATTACATTTCAACCTGTGTTAGAGAAGGGACACTCAAACCATAAAAGTAACTTCTAAGTGCCTCATTTTGGACTTACAACAAACGGGAAATCATAGCCTCTGAAAATACCAGCATTTTATCTCTTTTCCAAGTATTTTAACCTTGTACTGTCTCATTTCTTTTTCGTTTTTGTCAGGGGCCAGAAAGAGCAGTAGGTAACTGGATTCAGATGTCTAAGTGAGTGCACTAATCTGATGGATTAGTTGAATGGCTTGAGCTGGCAGCCACCAGTGTGGAAACGGAAGGAGCTAATGACTGTCAGAGCTCAGAAGTGAAGCCAGTGCATACAGGGACTCGGTGAGGGATCTGATGGTCCAGGACTGAGTGGGGGAGAGCAGAGGGGTGCTAGAACATATTGCACATGTTGGCAGAGCCTCATCTCTAGGGAAAGATGCAGAACTGTCGTAGCCAGGTGGAGTCCATAGCTCACAGGATGCTCAAGTAGAGTGTCCAGCAGAGCTCTGGGTAATTATAGATTAGGACAAATCCTTGTTTTAGATAAACAGCTGCTCCCTTTAAAACCATTTGTGTTGGCCCCTCATGGTAGCAAGTCTGGGCTGGTGTTGGACTGGGCATGAGATCAAGTGGTGAAAGAATAGCCAGGCAGCATCTGTGCTTCTGAAAATCTGGGGTGCTTAGTGCTGAGGTTCCTCAGCAAGTGAGCATGCGGCGTATGTCCACGCCAGTCAGAGCCCAACACTGTCAGCAAGTGGTATTTATTCTGGGATTTAGATTTGAAAGATGGGATGATTAGTGAGGTTGATGAATATGTATTTTCTTCATTTAGTGTGTATGTGCTCATATATGTGTGGGTGCATGTGTGTACAAGTGAGAGTGGACATGGATGGATGGATGCATGTGGAAGCCTTGAGGTCAACCTCAGGAATCATCTACCTTGGTTTTTGAGAGGGGCTGAGTTACAGTTTTAGAAGTTTAATCCATTATCATCCTGGTGGGAAACATGGCAGCCTACAGGCCGGCATGGTGCTGGAGAAGTAGCTAAGAGCTTTACATTTGACATCCTAATCCTCTGGTAGCAGGCAGAGTGAGAGAGTAAGAGCAAGGACTGCCATGGGCTTTTGAATTCTCAAAGTCCACCCCTAGTGACACACCTCCTCCAACAAGGCCGTAGCTGTTAATCTTTGATTTGGGGCTCTCCGGGTAGCCAAGGCTAACAGACTAACTTTATGTGGGTGCTGCAGATTGACCTCAGATAGCAAACACTTTACTGACCGAGCCGTCTTCACAACCTATGAACTTGTATTTTTTTTATCTATTAAATATTTATGGGGTTATTAAAACCACATTTTCAAAATGTAAGACTATATTTTTGAACCTGGCAGTGGGGGAACAGGGGCAAGGAATAAGTCATAAGTCCCTGGAGCATTCTCTATTGGGTCAGAACATGAAGATGGTGAAAAGTGGTCCTATTCCCCAATACTTCCTGGTGACTTGTCTCCACAGATGATAACTTTGGTTACCATCACCTCTGATGTGACTACTGTAGACCAGAGAGGGCAGTTGCACATAGCTATGTCACAACCCACACAGAGGTCCCTGACATTGACTTCCAGGGCCCCCAGCTGTTTTCTGTGCATCACTAGTCAAATGAAGACAGATGGGATTTGTAAACTCAGTCTTACTTGCTGTCTGCTGGTTTGAATGCCAGGTAGGATGCTTCTGTAACAAAAACTTAAATAATTGCAGGGGAACACTGACTCAGACACAACCTCAAGTGTGCTGGGGTTTTCCAGCATGGAGTGAGAGGATTCTGTAGTATTTCACATTAAATTTGTCCGAGAGTGGCTGAGAAATTCAACATGAGTAGATTGCCATGCCAGTTACCTTAGTACCAGCAAGGAAGGAACAGGGTCATCACTGTCGTTTCCCTTGTGCCTTTCACCCTTTTAACTAGCTAAAGTGTAGCCACACTGGGGCACCTGAAAAAACTCATTCACAAAGAAAATGGATCTATTAAAGAACTGGCATCAGGAGGAGCTCATAGGAAGAGTTCTTTTTTTTTCTTTCTCCCTCCCTCTCTCTCCCCCTCTTTCTTCCTTCCTTCCTTCCTTCCTTCCTTCCTTCCTTCCTTCCTTCCTTCCTTTCTTTCAATAGAAGTTCAGTTTAAGAAAGGAAAAAGACAATGGGATGGGCCAAGAGTGGGGAGTGATCTAGTGATCTGGAAACAGGCTCTGTGGGGGGCCTGATTAGTCTTCTCTAGCTCCTGTGTTGAGTAGGGGCTTAGCCCCTTGGGAGAGACCACAGATCTCTTCCTTCTTTTGTCAGCAGAGAGGAGACTTTGAATTCCCTGTGGTAGGAGTTGGCTGGAATCTCTGTCATAACTTAGTCTGAAACTTATATCCTAGAAAACACACACTTTACAGGATCAAAAATGGAAGATATAAGCAAAAATTACACAGTCGAGACCAATGACAATGACCAATGACTGCAGAAAGGACAAGAGTCAGGATAGGTATGACCATGGCTGTTCCTTGGTCATGCCTATATAGTTTGGTCAGCTGGTAAAATTAGTCAAATTGGTCAGTTTGGTCATTGGTCAATCCTTATATAGTTTGATCTTGGGATTGTGAAACCTCTGGGTGTGAAGAAGAAGAAAAAGGAGAAGGAGGGGAAGGTGGGGAGGTTTTATTAAAAATATAGCCAGATACAAAGGAATAATCTTAAGGAGGAACCCAATGGTTAAAAAGATTAAAAGGGAAATAGAGTGAGGTTGTAACAATTATCATTAATGTCAATAGTAGAATAATGAAAGAAACCAAAATATAAATTGGCAAGTTTGGTGATGGAGACTATCTTTGTATTGTATCTGGAGTGGACATGATCATTCTGTCAGCCTGTGCACAGCCCACACTCAGGGTTTAATGGGAAGGTCATGAATGTGAAAACCCTGTTTGTTCCTTTTAAAGTCTAGTCTAGTTGTTTGTTTTCTCAGTATTATTATCAATCATTTTATTTTTGGGTATACCTTTTGGTTAGGAGTTCAAGACCAAGGTGACACAAAAGCAACCCCTATTGTTATTGTTAGGGACATGGCTTCTTCAGGGTCTTGCTGACCATGTGGCTTCCACTGGAAGCATTGAGGACATTTCCCTGTATGTTGACCCTCCTATTTACAGAATGAACACAGGTTAGAATGCAGACTGTAGGTCCCCTATGGCTTCTGTGATCCAGATGTGACCTCAGAGATGCCTCATCACCACCTGGGACCTACTTGCCCTGGAGGCGGGACCCAAAATATCGACTGTCCCTTTAGCCCCTCTGTTCTCTTTGACTTTGGCCTCAAGTATGGTTGTTGAACGCCTAGAGTGTCAGTTACACTGATAATAACAATGAATTGTGGTTGAAAGTTTAGATGCTGGGCCTGCAAGGTGGCTCATCCCATGATGGTGCTTGCTGCTAGCAGTGATGGCCTGAGTTCCATCCCTGGAACCTCTATGGTTAAAGGAGGGGACTCCTGAAGGTTGTATACACGCTGACCTGTACATGGGCGACAGGGAACTTGAGTGTGTGCCTGTGTGTGTGTGGTGCACACACACACACACACACACACACACACACACACACACACACGTAAAATAAAATCAGATGTAGGCATTGCTTAACAGATAAAGTATGGCAAGTTTCTAGTTTATAAATTCAATATTATTTTAAAGTTTCAATTTACATAAACCTTTCTGTGACACACTTTAACTTTCTGGTTTTGTAGATCTCTCTGTATTTTTACTTTAGAATAATCTTTTACCTTTGAATAAAATCTTTATACAAATCCTCTCTCATCTGAAAATAGTTGCATTAAAAAAAAACTTTCTTTACCTAAGCACATATCATACTTATTTATAACTTTTTCATATCCCCTTTCTTATTTAAGAGATTTTTTTTTGTTTTTGTTTGCTTGTCTTTATTTGAATTTCAAGTTTAAGTCAGTACCCTAAAGCCCTGGGGCCATCAGACGGCCATCTGGGGATGACCTGTCCACACTGGTCACATCAGTCTTCTCTCCCTCCACTTCTCTATCTCCAGGACTGGGATCGTGGAGCAGGAGGCCAAGGTTAGTGAACTTGAGTGGCTGAAGCTGAACCCACTGACACTGCCAACTAAGAGGACTCTGGGCTAACTTGTAAGTGTAATTCACACGTGCGCTTACTTATGAGCCAATGTGATGGCACAAAAGCAAGGTAAAAACATGAGCCTGTGCAGAGAGCACACATACACATGGACTTAAACATTATCAAAGACTTTGTGATTCTTCTCAGTTTTAGGTCATACTTTCATCAGCCCTTTCTCTCTCACAGCATTAAGCAATCCTCAGTCCACATATATATATATAAAGATAAAATTCTTAACATAAAGAATGTAAAGCATTTTATGCCTTCTTTTTGTGACTCATGCGATAACATTTTGATTAACCATTTTCCCCCCTCCTTGTAGCCAGATTGGGAAGGGAATCCTTATCAAAATCGATGTATCCAATGTAAAATTTTCATAGCTTAAGGAAACTCACATGTTATATAAACAAGTAGCATTTTAAGGTTGTATGAAAAATTTACTAGACCCCAAGATATATTTTAATAGGTCTTAATAAGTAAAGAGTACCTAAATTTATAAGGCAGGTTTCACTTATCAGGTCTTTTAATATATCCCTAAACACTTGCATTTACATATACAAATACACACAGTTAGTGTAGGCATGTCAAAAAATAAAATAATAATTTTAGCAGGCAATAAAAAAATTAATGGAAAAATCCTGATGTGGCCACAGGTTTTGTGCTGAGTTGTGACGGAGAGTTCTGGGGGCTGACTGGGTTTTGTCTCGTGCTGTCTTAACAGAGCTTGGTTTATGAGCAATCACAGGGCTGGAGCTGTGAACACACGAGACACAAATACATCAACAAAGTAAAAAGATTTTTTTTTTTGGAGTAAACAAAATTAACTCTCTGTGGACCGATGGTAAGGCTCTCTCTTTTTTTTTTCTGTCTGTCTGTCTGTCCATCTGTCCATATGTCTGTCTGTCTATGTCAGGGAGTGCCTCTAGCCAGGTAATGTGTCACAGGTGAGTCCATTTCTGTAGCTCTCAGTGGTCAGACATCCAGAATGAGATGTCTCTCAAGTGAGTCTGAGGTCTGAGGCTTATGCATTATTGGAGGCTCTTGGACTAACATATTTGTTTGGGTTGGTGGGTTCTAGAAATATAGTCTTTGGGTAGGAAAAACAAAAACCATAATGTAGCAGGATGGCAAGGGCCTGTTGTGTCATGGGCAGATTTATCTTTACTCATGTTGTTTTGAGCACCATTACTTTGGTGGCCATGTAATCTTGGCCCTTTGCCTCAGCTGGAGGGTCATTCTGCATGGGTGTGAGCCATTGTTCACTGGTGGGATCCATGCATCTCTCGGACTGAAAGTGGCCTATCTCGGGCGACTTCCTCTGGATTTTGAGCAGCTACAACTAGTGTGTTGCTTTTCTTCATGAGTTCAACCAATTTCACGTAAGGTATGAAAGAAACTTCAGGAATACCCTCAGCCCACATGTAATAGTGAGATATGAGCAGGATATGTGACAGGTTTAAACTGGATTCCCAGGCTAGGATCAGGCCTCCACAGACATCTGCCTGCAGTTTCCAAGTGCTACAGGAAGGACAGAATGGTAGGACTTTTCTTACCCTTGTTAAGGAAGAAAGCAAAGTTCAAGGGCATTTGCTTACCTCTTGCTGGTTGCCAATTGTTACAGACATGGATCTGAGTCTGACTTGCACTTGCTGAGTTTTTCAGGCTCTTCTTCCCTGAACCAAGAGTTGGACCAGGGACACATGGTTAGAAATAGATAACTTATTTTGCAAAAGAGTAATGCATTTCTGGTGGTGAAGATGGACCAGAAAGCCAAGAGAAAGTGCCTAAAAGGTCCAAAGAGTTTCATGAAAATGAAGGAAGGGACTATATATGGTAGAGCACTGGGGGCTTCAGAACTGCTCAGAGACAACATTTATTGAATGTGTTTTATCTTCTAGGCCCTGTACTAGGATGCACCTATATCATGGCCTATGCAATATATATAATGTAAATATAACTGTGCACAGCAATCATGTAAGTGCTCAACAACAGGGCCTCTCTTTAATAAGAATAGCAAGTCAAGATTGGAGAAATAGCTCAGCAGTTAAGAGCACTGAAGTCTCTCTTGGAGGTGATCGGGGTTCAATTCTCAGCTCCTATATGGCAGCTCTCAACTGTCTGTAACATCAGTTCCAGGAGATCTGATGCCCTCCTCTGGTGTCCATGGGCACTGCATGCAACTGGTGTTCAGACACAGGGAAGCAAAACATCCAAACACACTTAAAAAAAGAATACGATATCAGTGAATCCAAAAATAACTCAACAGCTTGATACTTTATATCTGGAAAGATACTGAGAAATTTCAACACATCAAGTGATCCTTGTCACGATCTGAATGTTTGTACAGTGAATCCCAGACCTTAATCTGGAGGTACTAAGTGAGAGGAAGTCTCTGGGAGGTGAGTGGATCATGAGGGTGGAGCTTTATGAAAGGATTAGAGCCTTATCAAAGAGGCAACTTGATCTCTTTGCTCCTTCCCCTCCCACTGAATGAGGACATAGCAAACAGACATCATCCATGAAACAGAGAGCCTTCACCAGACATGAAATGTTCTCTTTCCCCAGTCTTGGGCTTCCAGCATACAGAACTGTTAGCATTAAAGTTTTGCCCTTTTTAAGGCACCTAGTCTACGATGACTTTTTTACAGCAACCTAAACAGAATGAACCTACACGTCTTCTAGTAATTATCAGGATAAACACCACACTTTGTGCGGCCACTGTATTATTGTCATTACAATGATTCCTTGGATATTCAAGCCAGCTAAATAGGAGTTATTGCCTCTGTTTTACAGGTGAAGAAACTAAAATAGATGGATGGAAGAAGCTCTAACCAGCAAACCAGGATCTAAGGGTGCGTGCACCCGTGTGTGTGTGTGTGTGTGTGTGTGTGTGTGTGTGTGTGTGTGTGTGTGT
>CAJQZJ010013817.1:9308349-9340214 GCA_907164525.1 Lophiomys imhausi | reverse complement strand
GTGTGAGTGTGTGTGTGTGTGTGTGTGTGAGTGTGTGTGTGTGTGTGTGTGTGTGTGTGTGTGTGTGTGTGTGTGTGTGTGTGTGTGTGTGTGTGGGTGTGTGTGTGTGTGTGTGTGTGTGTGTGTGTGTGTGTGTGTGTGTGTGTGTGTGTGTGTTTGTGTGTGAGAGTGTGTGTGTGTCTGTGTGTGTGTTTGTGTCTGTTTGTGTGTGTGTGTCTGTGTGTGTGTGAGTGTATGTGTGTGTGTGTGTGTGTGTGTGTGTGTGTGTGAGTGTGTGTGTGTGTGTGTGTGTCTGTGTGTGAGTGTGTGTGTGTGTGTGTGTGAGTGTGTGTGTGAGTGTGTGTGTGTGTGTGAGTGTGTGTGTGTGTTCTCTGATGTTCAACTGTGGGGATCCTGCGGGTCAGATGGAGTTATAATAAACCCTCATGTTGACTATTGAGCTGGTGTTAGGTTTTGCCATGGCACACGTGTTCACACACCCCTCAGTTTCATCTACTGACCTGCTAAAGGGTAGTGCTCTAAGGCTTAACACGGACCCCACAGATAGCTTAAAGTTCTGTCTCAACTCATCTCTGCTGTGTGACTTTAGGTAAGGAACAACCTTTTAAAGCTTCATTCTCACCATCGTAAATGAGGTGACAGAACACTCCTGAGAGGTAGGTGCTCTGAGCAGTCCATTGCTTGGAAGCAAGCATCGGGCCTTGGCTGCTGGTGTGAGCTTCAGGATGGGTAGAGTGTGGATGGCAGCAGGGTGCAGGGCTAAGCGAGTAATGAGGGAAGGTGAAAAGTCTGATTCTTAGGAAAAGTGAACAGGAAATATCTACACAAACCCTAGTAGTTAGCAGCTAGAAGATACACAGAGGAAAGGAGTGAACGATCCAGGGAGCAAGGACAGAGGTAGGACAGAGACAAGGAGATGGTAGCAGCACCCCACTGGGCTAGGGCTTCCTTCAGGACATCTGAGACATGTCCTGGCATCCCGTCTTCTTTCTAGCTAGGTCTCTGGTGTTTTCCCTTTAGGCTTGCCTATTGTAAATTACTGCTTTCAGAGCTTGGAGCCTGTTATGAAGGCGTAGGAGCCAGGGCAGAACATGGGGCTGAGTGGACCCTATTACAGTGGAACGGGCTTTGAGGACAGTGAGAGTTGGTTAATGGTGATATCTGGAAAGGACTGCATTGCAACATGCAATGAGGAACTTAAGTAAAGTAGCTCAAGTCTGGGGGTGATGGAGAAGGGGAGGAGGGAAGGAAGGAGGGAGGCAGAGAGAGAGAGAGAGAGAGAGAGAGAGAGAGAGAGAGACTCTAACAGGCCCTCACTAATCCTGTTTTCTACATAATGCAATGTCCCCTTCTGTCAGAAGATGGACCATCCTCTCTTCTTTGGCATTACAGAACCACAGAGCTTGGGTGTCGCATGCCCTTAGACACTCTCTCAAGGCGTGGGACTTGCTACCTGGCTGCCACTCTTTGCCTCTCTTTCTTGCTGCTCTTCTTTTGTCATTCCCAGTTGACGCCTGTGCCTTCCACGAGGCCCTTTGGAGGCTTTAAATTCATTTTGTGTGTTAGGCACTTGGACTGAGCTCAAGTTATTGGGGAAAAAAATCACTCAACTATGGTTCCCTGTGTCTTCCCGCTCGGTGCCCCATCCATGTTTCTGTTTATGAGGCTTTCTGCCTTTTGTCTCCACGGAGTACTTAATTGTATCTTATTCTGGAAAGAATTCCAGTGCACATTGCAGAAACCATGCAAAATCATGTGAGAATGTTCTGCTAATTTCTTCCAAACTATTTTTGATTTATTTGCCTATATTTCCCTTCAAGATAGTGAAGGATACAGTGGAGGAATGGGGGGAATTTGCGAACATTTATTTATTGTTTCTGGCCCACATTTTTGTCTTTATTTTTTTTTTTCCTCAGAGAATCTTAGAAATTCCTCCAGCAGAATATGTTTAACTCTTCACCTTCTTGACATTTTAAAACGAGACACTACCCTTGGGGCATTTGCATCAGACCTGGGGTCAAGGCAGGAAAAAATTTAGCCCAAAATTTGGTGACCATAGTCAGGATAAAGGGAGGGAGGGTTGACTCCCCATGTAGCACAGCAGACTTGGCACTCAGGGCCCATCATCTTGTGGAAGCCTGTGGAATATCTTAGTTTCTTTTGAATCAGAAGGCAGAAGATGATGTAGCATCAAGAACTGAGCCCAGACAAATACCTGTGTTGAGCAGCTGTTTTGCCTCATGGGATCTTTCAACGTTGGCGGCTGCTGTGGTATAGATTTAAAATGTCCTCAGCTGATTCGTGTATCTGAATACTTGGTTCCCAGATGGGGGCATTGTTTTGGAAGGTAATGGAACCTTTTAGAGTTAGGGCCTAGCTAAAGAAAGCAAGAATGGAGAAGGAAAGGGTTGAGCTTGAGGTTTACAGCTCGGCCCTACTTCTTGTCTTTCCTCTCTGCTTCCTGATCTCATGAGATGTGAGGGGCCTCAGTTGCCCACCCACGTCACCACAAACCCTGCTGCACTTTCCTCTCTGTGATGGACTGGATCCTCTCAAACTATGAACCAAATATATCCTTCCGTAAGTTACTTCTTGTTAGGTATTTGGTTATTTCAATGAGAAAAGTATCTAATAGTGGGTAGAATTATTCTGTTGCTTCTGCTGCAGCCAAAAAGAAAAGAAAAAAAAATCACCAAATGATTCAGTGGAAAGGAAGTACAGAGTCAAGTCCCATAATTTCTACATTATTTTCTGCTATAGAAAAAAATATGAACTATTTGTATGAAAATAGTTTTTAAATGGAGGGGATGAAGAGAGAAAGACATGGGAGTGACAAGGAAGGAGAGAGAACCAACTATGCAGGAATTGCCCCATGGCACTCCTCTAGCCCAGCCCCACAAGCACACTATGGCTTCTTATAGCTGACTCCAAACAGCGCTGATCCAGCCCAGTCTGGGCTGTGCATTTCAAGGGAGACTCAGGAGTGCAGAAGGCTGGAGTCTTATCCAAGTCCCAGGGCTTGCTAGTGCAGAACCCACACTGGTCCCCAGGATCCCTATCCTCCATGTTCCTGGCCTTCCCTTGAGAAACCTTTACTTTGGGTTGATGACTACAATATACTGATCCCTGCTCAGCAGCCACAGGCACATATGTAGTAAGATATGTAGGGCAATGTTTGGTAGCCACAACTGCATTCCTGAAAACTCCTTACCACAACACCATAAACAAAGCATCAAGTACACACACAGGCCGGGAACCACCCAGCCCATCCACAGATTCTGCTTCCAGTTCTAGGAAGATAGAGGGAAGCACTGCCTCTTTGTGTTCTGTCCCTTCCCCTGTCCTCCCCTCCCATACTCTCTCTTTCTTTCCCCTCTCATCTACTCCCCTCTCATTTCCTCCCCTTCCTTTCTCTTTCCTTATGGTTTGTAGGTCCTCTTTTCCAGGAGTTTGCACCTTGCATGGTCTGGTCCCTATGATGCAGACTCAGGCTCTTGAGTTCTCAGCTCATGGAATGATGAGCCAATAAAGCTTTTAAAGCCCTTGAAGAATGTTTTCAATTATAACTCACATGACTTGGGGCTCTGCCCTTTCAGCTTCCAAGTTAGCAGTCTGAAGGCAGTTGCCAGAACCCCAAGCCAGCCAAGGATGGAGGCCTGAAGCTGTTGTCAGCAGAGGGAAACTTAGTCACAAAAATAGGACATGCTCCTGCATAGATTCAAGCAAGAACTAAAATATGTAAAATTCAACTGTGCAGAGTGAGTATGGCATGGTATGTTTGTATACTATAGGGTATACATGTAATGCCTATGTATGGGAATACATAAGACACATGTACACACATATACCTTTAATTCTATGAACTTTGAATTTGTAGAAATAGTAATGTATTTAAATATGTCTATTTCCTTTTCTCTGCCTTCCCTGCCTTTTGTGCTACTGACCTGCATCTGTGTTTCAGTCCATGCAAAGCTTTCTTCACAATGGGTAGAATGTAATGAATTTAGCATCCTCACTTACAAACCACTTATTTTATTTCTAGGAGCTTTGCTATCCTGAACAGTTCTCAAAGACAATTTGGCAGTTTACTTTTGTCTAGGTGGCTGGTGGATTTGAAAAAGCCACAGGCCTGTCTGGCTACTGGGCTCAGTTTTCACTCTTGTCCCTTTTTAAGAACTGAGTCCCGAGCCTCTGGCTCCTTTGTCAGAAGAGCTCTGAAGAGGGTTCTTTCTTCCTGCCTTTTGTTTGAGTAAATCTCAGTTTATTGAGGGGATTATGCAAAGAACAAAGTGGCTTTTGTCTGGGAGAGGAGTTTGGGGTCCTTAAAAGGAGGGTGGGAGAGGAGGTTTGTGAGCCTGTGACTGACAGTGCCCAGAGTGGCAGGACCTCCCTGGGTCATGCCGCTGAGGTCTGACCTTGGACCCTGAGTGCACAACCTTAGAAACATCCCTGCCTACTAGCAAGGCACAGAAGTAAAGGTACTTCCTCTAGGAGCTGAGGTGGCTGCTATGTGCCGAGCTTGCAGATTCTAGACACCGCCCCCCGCCCAGGAAAGAGAAAAGGCTCCCATAAAGAGGCCTAATCACCTCCCCATCCTGGCAGAACTGAACTGGGTTAATACCATGTTTAGTTTGCTTTGAAATCTACAGAGAATATGGGTATTTTGTATACCCTGGAATAGACTGTAAGAGAATAGCTTCACCATTATTGGATCCATAGATATCTTTGTGCATATCTAAAGCTATTGCATTGGCACACAATCCTAAAAATGAAATTGTTAGGCTAACTTGTATAAAGTCAAATTTATTGGGTACATTTACAGGTATGCAACATGACGTCATAAGATACATGTATAGTAAACTGGTGACAGCTGAGAAATGAGCTGACAGTCGTCCTGTCACACACTGACATACTGTTCTCTCCATGTGTAAAGAGCAGCTGCAATCTCCTTGAGCAAAAACTCAGAACACAAGCTCACTGCTGTGAGCCAGAGGCCTCAGGTTACATGGGAGATCTGTTGACTTCTTTATTCTACATATTTACAACTTTAGATTCTTTGACTTAGACATGCCTATTTTTATTTTGTTTACTTACTTACTTACGTATTTAAACTCACTTTATTGTAATAGGCTCACAAATGAAAACATCACAGTTAGTTTAAGGAAGTCACTCAAACACTGGCTTTGTTGTCCCAGGCTCTGTGTTTCACTGAACTTCTAGGCAGTTAAAATGGACATTGTAGTCATGGAGCTTTGCTTAGACCTGGACACGTTCTCTGTCAATTATGTTTTTATGGCCTTATCCATCCCACCCTCACCACACGCACAAGAAACAAAAAAGACTAGAAAAACAATTAGCTTCATATCCTCTTTCAAAACAATTAGCTTCATATTCTCTTTCATGACTCATGTGTCCTTTTGCCCAAATTCTTCCTTTCTTGCTGTTAGGTCTCAAACTCAGGACAAAGGCCTAACTAAGGTGCCTACTTAACATGT
This sequence comes from Lophiomys imhausi, assembly GCA_907164525.1. Lineage (NCBI taxonomy): Eukaryota > Metazoa > Chordata > Mammalia > Rodentia > Muridae > Lophiomys > Lophiomys imhausi. The sequence continues at coordinate 9,334,719 of CAJQZJ010013817.1, read as the reverse complement.
CACAGTGTACCTGTTACAGTGTTTGGTTGGCATACCCCACCCTTTATCCTGAATTCTCTGGCCTAATGCCTGTGCTGCCCTTACCCTGCTGCCCTTCCCTATATAATCCAGCCATTTTAGCTACTCTACTCCTTATTTTATTTTATTTTTTATCCTCCTAGACTCTTGGTCTCTTGGCTCTCCCCTCCCCCTTCTCCTCATGTGGGCATGCCCAGGGTCATGTTCACTCTGGACTCTTCCAGATGTCTGTGCCTCTGATTATGCCCTCAGTCCTATCTATAATAAATGCCCTCCACCATACCTAGGAGCAGTCATGTCCTCCCTTTTATTTTATTTTATTTATTCACTAGCCATTTAATATTAACTGCCCTTTCTGAACTTCTTCCTACATGTCAGTCTATGCTCACACTTACAGCTATTTATAATAAAGATGTGCACATCAAAGGATAAGATGTTGTATGTGGAGGAACGTGTGCTTTTTCTTTCTTTTCTGAGTTCGGGTGACCTTGCTTAATCTTGTACATCCTAAATCCAACAATTTTCCTGCAAATTTAATTTTCTTTACAACTGAATGATATTTCACTTTATATACTTACCTGATTTTCATTATCCATTGATGGGCACCTAGGCTGTTTCCATTTTCTTGCTATCATAATTAGATCAGCAAAGAGATAGGCATATGAACATATGTATGGTGGGATATGTTCAAGAGTAGAACAGCTGGGTCATAAGTCATAAGAGAGTTGTACTTTTAACTTTTTAAGGAACCCCAAACTGATTTTCATAATGTACTAGCACTCACAGCAGCAGCACAAAAGAGCCTTCTCTCCCCAGCCTCTCCAGTGTTTATTGGCAGATTTCCTAGATGGCCCTTCTGACTGGGGTGAGGTAGTATTTCAAAGTAGTTTTAATTTGCATTTCCCTGATGACTAAGGATGTGGAAGACTTTTTTTTTAATTGAAGTTATTGGCTATTTGTGTTTCCTCTTTTGAAAACTATCTATTCATTCAGTTAAAACTGCTGTTCATTAATTGGCAGTTTTATTTCCTTGTTAGGTTTATTTTATGTATTAGGGTTCTTTAAAGGAACAAAACACACACACACACACACAAAATAATACACACACATACATTAATACTTATATATATGGTAATACATATATGGTGATGTATATGTGCATATCCCTTATGTGTTTAATTATTAGACTGGATTTATTAGACTGGTTCACAGGCTGTGGTCTAGGTAGGCCAGCAATGTCTGTTGGATGGCTAAAAGGCTGAGCATCCAGTGGTAGCTCAGTCTTTGAAGCTGGATGTCTCAGCATTCTCAATCTAGTGCTGGAGCACCCGGAAGATTCCTGGAGAGCTGCTGACCTTCAATCTTGCTGGAATTCTGAAGAAATTGAAATTGAAATTAAAACTGGCTTCAGCAACAGGATGGCCAAACTTGCCAGAGAAAACAAGGACAAACAGGCAAATAGCAAGATATTCTTCTTCCATATCCTTTGAGTTGGGCTACCACCATGAGGTGTGGCCCAAATTTGGGAGTCTTCCTGCTTCAAATAATCTGTGTAAGGAAATCCCTCACAAGTGTGCCCATCAGCTTGAGTTTTAGTTGATTCTAGGCATGGTTAAGTTGATAACTAAGGTCAGCCATCACAATGTATGTGAGAGTTTTGTCTGTCTGTCTGTCTGTATGTATGTATGTTCACCATGTGTGTATCTAGTGCCCTTGAAGTTCAGAAGAGGGCATAGATGGTCTGGAACTGACATAGGGATGATTATGGGGTGTTGAAAAATGAGCTCTGGTCCTCTGCAAGAGCAACAGATACTCTTCGGTGCTGAGTCATCTCTCCATTTACAAATTTACAAATGCGCACTTTGTAAATTCTGGACATTTGCTACCTGTATTGGTGAAGACTCTGTGGGCTCTGTGTGCTCCTCTGTTGACACTCCTATGCTATCGATACTCTGTTCAGAAAGTTCTTGGGAGCCCCAGTGTTTTGAAGAGTACTTCCTGTGTTTTCCTTTAGCAATTTAATCATTACAGGTCTTTGGTCAGTGCAAAATGAGTTTTTGTACAGGATGAAAGTTATGTGTCTAATTTCATTCATCTCCAGATAGATAATCTGATTTTGACAACAGCATCTGTGTGTGGAATGGGCTCTTTTTTTTTTTTTTCCACTGCATGTTTTTGCTTCCTTTCTCAAAAATTATGTTACTATCGCTCCCTGTCAGTTTCTGGTTTTCAGTTCTGTTCCACAGCCACATGTTTATTACATATATGTGCTACTTGGTGTTCTTTGACTTAGAGGTGCCTAATTTAAAGGTTTTTTTAAATGACTGGTAAGTGATGTCAACTTCATTTTCTTAGCTGTCAGTGTAATTTACCAGGATTCATTTGCTACAAAGTAATTACTTCAGTCCACACCAACCTGGGAAACCTGAAGTCTCCATGTGTTGTCAGGAGAGTTTCCTAACAAGACACTGCTTTAGTCTTTTAGAAGGATTTCCCTGAAATTCTTTCGGGACTGTTGTTCCGTGGGAGCACAGAGCTCAGTGACGCCAGTGACTTTACAATCTTTGGCACCTAGCTGCAACAATACTATCACTATGCTAGAGGGAGGATGGAAACTAACTCATTGCCTGGAAGCTGTGCTTTGGCCTTTCTTCTCCCCGGAAGCAGAGTTGGAATGACTGCTGGTGGTTGCACTGGGTGGTCTGGATTCTACTTTCTGGAAGGAGACTCCTCTTCACCTTCTCACGCTCAACCACATATAAGTGGGAGGAGAGATGGTGAACTTTGGGAGCTAATTTCCTTTCTCTGCCAGCTTCCTGTTCTGGAAACTTGAAGCCCACGTTTCCTATCTCATCACAGCATGTTTAGTTTCAGTGTGTTTGGCAATTTATACTTCCTTTATGATGAGGAAAAGTCTGAGTTCCTTTGCTTTCATCGGTATTACATGTGTTAAGGAATCACCCTGCTATAGATCAGGGCATTGCATATCCCACAAAGGCAGGCCTGTTAAAGCTTGGTCCCCTAGGTGTTGCTAAGGGAAGATTTAAACCTTAGAACTTAAAAATCTACCTGCATCTGCCTCCTGAGTGCCAGGATTAAAGGCCTAAGCCAACATACCCTGCCTGCAGACAGCCTTCTAAAACATACCCAATTTCTTTCTTGGCTTTTTTCCTTTCATATCCTGTGATAACTCGATTAATATATATGGCTGCCTTAAGTACTCGATTTAAGGATGACACACTCACCATAGTTACTGTCTGAGACTTCCCTTAAAATTCACACCAACTTGAGTACTTGGTACTTAAAGGCTTTTAAAAATCCCATCTTGTACTTAGTGGGATCTAAAGTACTTGAAAACATCTCCAATATTTCGGGTTTCTCTTATTTTTGCCTGTAAACCAACCCCTGCTTTCCCTAGAGTAGCTGACTCTTTCGATACCTTGCCAAATGTATGAAGCAACAACAACCATGCAGGCGATGTTTAGCTTTCTGATGTGTCTCTCACTCCTCCAGGATTGGCAGGCACACTGTCCACCTTTTATCACTCCAGACAGCCGGGTTTTCATCGTCCTCCACCTATGAGTAATATGGGCAATGGCCTCTAGCGAGCATATCCACAATACCACAGTCACTGCTTGCTGAACCACGTCCCTCTCAGCAAGAAACTTCTGTATTAGTCAGACAAGACAGGACTTGTAATAAATGTCTTCAAGTCCCAATGGCTTATTCCCCAAAGATTGCTTCACTCACCCTGAGCTCCATGTTACTTTTCATGCCTACGAGGTTATCTAGGTAGCTTCTTCTCCAATGAGTTGACTATAGGGCAATGTTTCTCAACCTTCTTAATGCTGCAACCTTTTAATGGAGTTACTCATGTTATAGTGACTCCCAACCACAGAATTATTTTTATTGCTACTCCATAACTGTAATTTTGCTACTGTTATGAATTGTAATGTAAATATCTCTGTTTTCTGATGGTCTTAGATGATCCTGGTGGAAGGGTTATTCTACCCTACCCAAAGGGGTCTTGACTCACAGGTTGAAAACTGTTTTTCTATCAAAGTTTCTATCAGCAGCTGGTGACACTACCAATGCTTGTCTACCAAGGAAGATAAAGGGAGATGGTGCTGTTGTTTACAAATGGCCAACACTAGACATGATCTTCACAGACATTCTACTGCTTGGACCTACTCATGAGGCCTCATCTAGTTGGGGAGGATAATCTGCTTATAAGAAAGCAAATTACAGTGTTCCTAGCACCCACTATCATGCCTGATCCACAGGAGACCTCCAGGTGGCAATCAGTGAACTACGTGCTAAGTCTCCAATCTCTATGCATCTTTCCCTTATTATTTCTACTTTTGTGTCCTGGGTAAAAATCAATTTTACTTCAAGGTTCTGTCACTGTACTTTATTTCTATATTAAAATTTTATATTTGTCTAAGATATGTTGGGAAAGTGTGGGGAGATGAAGCTGTTTCCATTTCTCATTTCTAAATTATTAGCCAATTGCCAGAGAACAACATCAAATATATTATCTTTAGTTGTTTCAAATTGGATGGGACCTTTTGGTTGCATGAGGTTCATAATTATAGGTGGGTTTGCTTCTGTGCTCACTGTATTATTGCTGTCCTTTGTTCTTTGTCTAGACCAACACAAATACTGTAAGGCTTTAATTACTGAAGCTGTATTAAATTTTAATATCTAGCACCATTTCTCTTTATTTAATTTAAAAACATTTTCATCTTATTGTTCAAGGTAGATGCTAAAATGCTTTTGAGCAATTAAATAAGAATTTAGTCTTCTGGATTGTAATCACTTAAAGTTCATGAGTGACTCTGAAGATAGCCATTGTCTTTACTTTTTAGTTTTTTTCTAAAGAAGAATCTCATAAATGGTATTGCTTTCAGGTTTCCTGTGCTTTCTCCAGTAATGGTTTGCTGAGGTTATCAGTTACTGTCCTACAAGGGCAAGGGGAGAAGAGGAAGGAAGCAAGGTTCAGACAGCCTGGAGTATGATGGAAGACTTCTGGGGACAGCTTCAGTGAGACGGGGCAACTTTATTCAGGGTGAACAGGACTATATATTTCTTGGGGAGTGGGTAAGGGCTCCCAGGGTGGGTGTATATTATTGGCCAGGGCTGAGGTTCTGTGAATGCTTCATTTACAAGAAGAAGAATTTCATGTACTTTCTGGGAAGGTTCTTATTGGGAGAAGGAAGTTAAGCCTGTAATTTGGCCATAGATTACATGACTTTCCTCAGAAGTTGTGGAGGTTGGTGTCATGATAGAAACACTCTCCAGATGAGGTCAGACAGAGAAGAAGAAACCCTGCTGAGAAAGGGAGTCCTCCATTTTTCACCAAGCTCAGAGAGCTATCTGGACATGGTGGACTGCAACCTTAATAATAGGGTCTTCCAATAATGGATGAGAATTTTCTTTTATGTTTACCGTCTATTTTGTTATGCCTTCACACACACATATGTATGTGAAGGCATAACTATATATATATGTATATATCGCAGGGTGACTGGGAAGCTCAGTGTTAACCTTCACATAACATATATATATATATATATTAACACATACATATAAAATCAGTGGTTCTCAACCTTCTTAATGCTGTCACCCTTTAATATAGTTCCTTATGTTGTGGTGATCCCCAACCAGAAAATTATGTTGTTGGTATTTCATAACTATAACTTTGCTACTGTTATGAATCATAATGTAAATATCTGCTATGCAGGATACCTGATATGTGATCCTTGCTGACCAGAGGTGTCATGATCCACAGACTGAGGACCACTGATCTATATGGCTTAGACAAGCATAGTTGATACAGTTTAAACATAGGACTTCTAGTGTCTAGTCCTGGCTGTAGCTGCACAATTCTGGCAAACCTTCTCTTCTTCTAGAGCCTGGTTTCGTGTCGGAGGGAAGATGATGAGTGGTGAAGGGCTTGGGAAATGCTAGTATTGGACCACCCACAGACAATAGCCCTTGTCACCTTTATTATTTGTAAATTGATGAAGAATCTTTAAGCAGTAGCCTGAAGAAGCGGCTGGATCTGAAGGAACTTCCCACGAGCTAAACTTCTTGTGCTTAAGCCAATGAGCTGAGCCTGAGTGTCGGATGTGATTTTTCCTGTTAGCTGTGCAAACTTGGGCATCTTCTGAATGTCAGATCCTTCATCTATGAAATAGGAGGTGGGAGGGTGGTTGTGAGAATCAAGTGTACTTAAAGCACTCAGTATCTGAAACACCAGAAGATCATGCATAAAGTCTCCTTTATGTGTAGGAGAAGACCTGAAAGCCCAGGATTCCTGGACAATTGGAATCCTCCAGGAATGTCCAGTGAGACCCAGTGAAATGCTCTTCCTTTCATAGTTAACACTGAGCTTCCCAGTCACCCTGCGATTGTCCTGGCAGGTAGTCAAAGCTGTGGGATGGCTACCTGGAGGTGCGCAACAACATGGATGGGATACTGGCCTAGCTAAGAATCATATTTCCCCATCCTCAACAGGCTTTGAAAGTCATGTTGTCCAGACGGTGCCTGTAATCGAATTTCATCGGATTCATTCAGCTTTTGATTTGAAAAACAAATTCTACTTCTTAAGATGATACAGAAGCCTGTATGAGCCAGCTGGCCCCATTAGGGAATTAGATTTCCCTTCCATTCCTTGCAGATATCTGTTTCTCTGGTTATTCATTCTATAGGAGTTGTGTTTGTCGTTTACTTTAGCTGTTGCCCTCCAGCTACTTCAACAGTGGCCATTGCCAAAATTTGTAGACATTTTTAACCCTAAAATCACAGATTGGAAATCTCCATATGTTTTTAAATTTCCTCTAGTTGTAATCACCTGACAAAACAGACACCTTCCCATCCGTGTTCCTTCCCACCCAAACACAACTGCATCTTCAGCTGCGAGACACTTCCCTGCTTCCCACAGACTCACTTTCAAGTAGAGCTCAGGCCTCAGCTAGACCCGGGGAAGCCCTGTATCTCAGCAAGATTCTCCAAGTAGGGCTTGGGGTCACTGAAAGGGAATGCCATTTTGCTGTGGACTCATGGCCATCAGAAAATCTCTGAGTTCCTGACCTCCGGTTCTGTTTTATTTCTACCACCATGTATTAAGGAGTCCTCTGATATCTTAAACAAGAGGTTTGTAGAACTTAAGTGGGACTGAGGAGCCCAAAGCAACTTTTTTTTTTTTTTTTGGTTTTTCGAGACAGGGTTTCTCTGAATATCTCTGGCTGTCCTGGACTCGCTTTGTAGACCAGGCTGGCCTCGAACTCACAAAGATCCGCCTGCCTCTGCCTCCCAAGTGCTGGGATTAAAGGCGTGCGCCACCACTGCCCGGCCCCAAAGCAACTTTTGAGAGAGACTTGAGGGCTGAAGACAGACAGGAGGGGAAAGAAGTGAAGCTGGCCAGCACGTTCACCATCATCCAGGGTGCAGGAAGGTGACAAATGGTTGGAGTCACAGACACCTGAAGTCTCACAAAGGCATGGACAGGGGAAGTTATCCATTGTTTCCTTCCTTATATTGATCAATGATTTTTAAAAGTCATTTTGGTTCTTATTTATTATTGTTATTATTGTTGTTAGTATTATGTACATGTGTGTTTTGTCCACATGTATGTCTGTACACCACATGTATGCAGTGCCCACAGAAGCCAGAAGAAGGTATCAGATCCTCTGGAACTGGAGTTATGGATAGTTATAAGCTGCTATATGGCTTATGGGAATTCAATGCAGCTCCTCTGGAAAAGTATTCAGTGGTCTTAACTACCAAGCCACATCTCCAGCTCAGTCAGTCAATAAAAAAAAAATGCCCAAGGCCCATGTATTCCCAATCTGCCCCAGCTCATGATACAATATTAATATTAATAATGTATAAAATGGTTATGAAATATAATAATTTTAATCTAACACAATATTAAATGAAATAATACTGATTTTTATTTAAATAGCAGAAGAACCCCACAAATACCATGGGTGATGATGCACTCAGTGTCCCTGGGTGTGATGTTCTCATGTTTGGATTTACTTCCTGCCCTTTCATTTTTTCTTCTTATACCTGAGAAATCTACTTTGAAGCTTCCTCTGGTTTTGTGTTGAAAGGAGGGGGACCATTGGAAGAAAGCAGAGTTTTTAGAGGAGTGGGAAGGAGGAGAAAAGGGAACAATGGAATATATGTAACATGAAAGTGGAATGTAGAAGTATTTGTGGGGAGAAAGAGGAGCAGCAAGAGGAAGTGAAGGGTGATAGAGTGGAGGAATAAAGGAGGGAGATGAACTGGAAAGTGATACAACGATATATATGAAAAGCTAATCATTTATCTAGTTCTAAATCTGTCTTGGATTTTGGTTTTGGTGTTGGTTAAGTGCTTATGAAGATATCTGGCAGCAAAAGTATGAAGTTCGTTCAATAATCAAATCCAATAAGAAGCTTCACAGTTTCTTTTCCAAATGGCTCTTCTAACTGAATAGAAATTCACTGAGTCATATATATTTTGGTTCTAGTAAATTTTGTGTGTGATCTTTTTAAATTTTAAACTTTATTATTATTTTAAAATTAAAAAAATAATTTTTCCATACAATGTATTTTACTCACATTCTTTTCCTTCCCCCAACTCCTTCCAAATCCTACCACCTTCTTGTCTACCCAACTTCATATTATCTGTCTCTCTTTCTCAAAAAAAGAAGAAAAACAAGCATAATGAAAAGAAAAACAGATAACAAAAAGAAAAGAAAATTAATGAGTCAAAAAAGACCAAAACAAACAAAAAGTGAACAAAAAATGTATGGATTTGTTATGTGTTGGCCAACTACTGTACATGAGGCCTGTTTTATAATACGGGTGATATATCCAGTGACACTCCATTGGAAAGAACTGATTTTCCATTTCTCAGCAGATATCAATCACAAATAGCTTCTTGGTTAGGGGTGGGACTTTGTGTCCATGTTCCCTTCTCCATGGTGGGATTTTGTCCGGTTTAAACTTGAGAGTAGGTCTTGTACATGCTGTCACAGTTTCTGAGAGTTCATATGTGTATCAGTCCTTTTGTGTCTGGAAGATGATATTTCCTGGAAGTCATCCACCATCTCTGACTCTCAGAATCTTTCCATCTCCTCTTCTGGAGAGATCCCTGAGGTAGGGAGTTTGCTAGAGACATCTCATTTGAGGGCAGAGTGCTCCAAAATCTCTTACTCTCTGCATGTTGCCCCATTGCGGATCTCTTTGTTAATTACCATCTACTGTAAGAAGAAGCGTCTCTGATAAGGGTTGAGTGATACTCTGATTTATGGGTATATAAATATATCACTAGCAGTCATTTTATTGCTATATTTCTTTAACAGAATAATAGTAGCAAGTTTTTCTCTAAGTCCATGACCTACTTAGTCTCAGATTCTGGGCCACTTCAACAGTGTCAAGAATGAGTTTCGCCGGGCAGTGGTGGCGCACGCCTTTAATCCCAGCACTTGGGAGGCAGAGGCAGGCGGATCTTTGCGAGTTCGAGGCCAGCCTGGTCTACAAATTGAGTCCAGGACAGCCAGGGCTACACAGAGAAACCCTGTCTCAAAAAACCAAAAAAAAAAAAAAAAAGAATGAGTTTCATCTCATGGGATGAGCTTTAAATCCAATTGAAAAGTGGTTAATTACTCCCATAACATTTGTGCCACTATTGTACCAGCACATCTTGCAGGTAGGTCACTGTGTAGGTCACAGGGTTTATGCTGGGTAATATTGAAGACTATTATTTTGTGTGTATATATGCTTTGACTGTATGCCTATCCATGTACCACATGCATGCAGGGCCCTCAGAGGCCAGAAGAGGGTTTCAGATCCTCTGGGACTGGAGTTACACTTTTGTGAGCCACCATGAGTGTCTTGGGGATAAAAAACTGGGTCCTTTGGAAGTGCAGGCAGTGCTTTTAACCACTGAGCCATCATCATTCCAGCCCTATGTGTCATGTGGGGTATTTTTGCAATTTTTTAAAATAATAAAGCATTTTAAGATTTCAAAATGAAACCCATCACTTTCTATGCTAACTTTAAAGTTAATAATGACTTAAATATATATTTATAGCTTCATGAAAGTGCTTTTGTCATTGTTTTTTGTTACTTTATTTAGCTTTTTTATTTTTCACCTGATTCAGAGTTCTCTAAGGATGATTCACTGAACTTCATAAGAACCTAGCAACATTCTCAGTGTCCAGTATATTCCTCCAGGTATGCTGCAACTATGATTGTGTCTCACAAACTTATGAATAAACCCAGCTTAATATTGGCCACTGATTCTTTTTCTTTTCTGTGATGAAGTAGAATAAATCCTCAGAATCACAATCTGGTTTGCTCTTCTGTAGTTTGTCTATGAAATAGGGGAAGTGCCTACATCCTCTTTCATGAATGTCTTCTTAGCTGCAGACAGCAGAATTCTTTCTACCTGTTCTACAAAATAGGATTTAAAAGAATTTTCATAGTTCACAATGTCATAGTTAGTAGGTGTGCAAGAAAAAGACATCAGCTTGATCTTTTTGGAACAACTCTAAAAGCCACAACACTGAACCAAAGCACTCAATGAACCCATGTCTCTATAGAGACAGCAAGGCCTGATCAGGTAGTTTCCACGATGACTGACTGATCCAAAAAGGCACTCCATTGTTAATTTCTGTCTTTCTAAAAAATGTGTCTGAAGCCCTGTCCAGATCTATCTAGATGGTCAAACAAAAATGATATTCAGGACTCTAATCTAATGGAGTCTGGGAAATGTACTTAGTAGCTTTGCAGACTATTACTTCAGGGAGGTATACAGGAAGTCACGCAGTGTGGGAACCATGTAAAATCCTCAATAGAAAAGACTAAATAGGGGGGAAAATCCCTTAATAGAATACACTACTTGAAACTGTAGGTTTCATGGTTGGCCTCCCCCTGAGTGTGTGGCTTGCACTGTATGTGTCCTGAAATCCTTTCATGTCTTTACTCCTAGACTCCTCTTCATATGCACTATTCACCTTATATTTATTTTGGAGATGTGCTAAGGTGCAAAACAGTTAAATGAATTACTAAAGCCACAAGGTGATAGTGGAGGCAAGGTGTGAACTGAGTTCTTAGCATCCTCTCCTCTCTGCCACACGGCGTTATTGGATTCTTCAAATAAGAATGAACACATAACCTTGCTTTGTTACTTATGAAACATAATGCAGATGAGAATGTATTTCTTAACCAGATAATTGCTCAGCTTCATTCTAGCTCCCATTTGCACCTTATGTTTTAGCTACTTTTCTCACTGCTGTGGAAAAACACCCAACAGAGGCAACCTAAGGAAGGAAGGGTTTATTTCCCAGACAGCTCGAGGTACTACGTCACATTGCTTCCACAGTAGGAAGCAAAGAGGGATAAATGCTGGTGCTCAGCTCACTGTCAGCCTGGGCTCCAGCTCATGGGACAATGCCTCCAGCATCAGGGTGGGCAGCTCAGTCATCCTTCATCAAATCTTCCTGGAAATATCTTCAGTCTTACCCAGAGACATGCTCCCACACTGATTTTAAAGCCAACCCAGTTAGAATGAAGATGAACCACAATTTACAGATTTTTTTAAAAAAGTTACAAATATTGAACCCATTCCCCAAGAACAAAGCTCCAAAGAGCAGAGAGGTTCAAGTCATTATTTTACTTGAAAAGGACACTGTGGCCCAGGGCATAAGTCACAGGGATCAGGGTTTCCAATCCTCGGCCAAGACTGTACTGCATCCCACATTCAGAAACTATTTCAGAGGACCCTGAAATAAAATGCAGGACTCACAGCTATGCTCACCCTCTTTCTCTGAGGCTGTGTGTGGAGCCCTTGGTGCAGCAGCCACAGGAAGGCTTCTTTTGGTTTTGTTGGTCTAGGAGACAGTATCTCTGAAAGCAGAATTGTTCAGCGAAGGCAGGGGAGACATGGACATGCATTTCAGCTTTTGGAAATCAATGGTACGATGAAACCCGGACAAAGGAATCACAGTTTGTAGCAATATTAACAAAAGCTTCTGGGCACAAATTATACCTTCTAAAATAATACAGTAGAGATTTTACAATTGAATACTGTCATTGTCATAAGAATAAAGTTCTTGCACACAGAGTCAGATCTGGTGGGGTGTTTCCAATTAATATGAGGACTGAAGAATATACCTTGGTACACCGAGTTGAAAAAAAAAGTGCCAAACAAATAACACTTCATACCAATAATTGATATGAGAAATAAACCACTAAATATATGGCTTAAATCATCAAGGTGACATGTACTAATTTTCAGCCTTTTGATTAAAAATGCTTTTAATTTTGATTCTGTCTTTAAAAGCTTCAAAATGAAACTATAGACTATATTACTATGCCTAGGATTGAAAGCTAAAATATGCTCAATGACTCATATACTGTAGCAATAGACAAATGGTAAAGAATTAACATGAAAGTGTAACTACTTACAGACCTCCCACCCCCGCTTCATGTAGTATAAATACATGCTGGAGCCATTTTCTATTACCCCACTTCCTGACAAGGAAATACTTTCTGTCCATATCATTTGCAAATAGGCTATAGAATCCTATGAGATGTTGGCCCAGCACTCATCGTCAGATGGAGGCTGGAAGTCTACACTATTAAATGGATGGCATGCCGCAGAAGCATTTGCTTGTTGCATGTTTAATGGCAGAACTCAGTCCTTTTTGTTTCTCTGCAAGAGGAAATGTTACCTAGAGGCCCAGTGGCACCAGGCCTGGCATGTGCAGGATATGGGGAAGGCAGTGGGTGAGCTCGCACTTGGTTTGTGTATTTTCACTGTGTTGGTTCTGTTGGTTCTTTTTATTTATTTATTTTTAATTTTCAAAAATTAAACTTTTTTCATGTTTATTAATTCAAGTTAAATCTCAATCACAGCCCCCTCCTTCCTCCCCTCCTGGTCCCACTCTCCCGTCTTCTATGCCCTCTCACCTATCCTACTCCTCCAGTGTGGGGAGCCCCACATATCAGTCCCTCTCAGTTCATCAGTCACATGAGGGCTAAGAGCTTCCTCTTGCTCTGTGGCCCTATATGGCAGCTCAGCTAGGGCAAAATGTCCCACCAACAGGTAACAGAGTCCAGGACTGAGACTGCCTGATCCCTAGTTGCTAAGGGATCTGTGTGAGGACCAAGTTGACAATCCTTTATATTTGTTTAGGGTGGTCTAGCCAAAGTCCTTTTTTGGTTGTGAGCCTAGCCTTTAACGGCTGAGCCATCTCTCCAGCCCCAAAGTCCTTTTTTTTTCTTCTTCTTCTTCCTTCTTTTCTTTTCTTTTTTTTTTTGGTTAGTGTTTTAGTCTCTGTAAGCCTCTAGGGTTCTAGGTTAGTTGGTTCTGTTGATATTCATGTGTTGATCTTGACTCCTCTGGGTCTCTCTATTCCTCTTCTCTCTCTTATATAGGACTCCCAGAGCTCCACCTAATGTTTGACTGTGTGTCTCATCATCTGCTTTGATCTGCTGCTGGGTGGAGTTTCTTGTAGGATAGTTATCCTGTACTATATGGCTAACATGCCGTTATAAGTGAATAGATGCCATGTGCATCTTTCTGAATCTGGGTTAGCCTACTCAGGGTGAGCTTTTCTATTTCTGTCCATTTGGTTGCAAATTGCATGATTTCCTTGTTTCTGATGGCTGAGTAGTATTCCGCTGTGTAAATGTATGACAGTTTTGTTTGTTTTTATCCATTCTTTGGTTGAAGGGCCTCTGGGTTGTTTCCAGTTTCTAGCTTCTATGAACATAGATGAGCCAATGTCTTTGTGGTTTAGTGAAGAATCTTTTGGATATATGCCCAGGAGTGGTATGGCTAGGTCTTGAGGTAGAGCTATTTCAAGTTTTCTAAGATATTGCCAGACTGATTTCCATTGTGGTTGTACAAGTTTGCTCCCTCACCAGCAATGGAGGAGGGTTCCCCTTTCTCCACACCCTCACCAGCATGTGTTGTCATTTGTGTTTTTGATCTTAGCCATTCTGACAGATGTGAGATGGAATCTCAGAGTTGTCTTGAGTTGCATTTCTCTGATGATTACAGATGTCTTGAGCATTTCTTCAAGTGTCTCTCAGCCATTAGAGATTCTTCTTTTGTGAATTCTTGGTTTAGATCTGTACCCCTTTTTTTGATTGGGTTATTTGATTTCTTGGTGTTTAATTTATTGAGTTCTTTATATATTTTGGATATTAGCCCTCTGTCAGATATGGGATGGTGAAGTTTTCCCAATCTGTAAACTGCTGTTTTGTTCTAATGATAGTGTCTTTTGCCATATACAAGCTTTTCAGTTTCATAAGATTCATTTTATTGATTGTTGGTTTTAGGCCTGAGCTATTGTGTTCTCTTCACTTTTTTGGTTAGAGTTACCCTCAGGTATTTTATATTATTTGTGGCTATTGTGAAGAGAGTTGTTTCCCTAATTTCTTTCACAGCCCATTTATCTTTTGTGTAAAGAAGAGGTACTGATTTTTTAGAATTAATTTTGTATCCAGCCACCTTGCTGAAGGTGTTTATCAGCTGTAGGAGTTCTCTGGCTGGATTTTTGGGCTTACTTATATATACTATCATATCATCTGTGAATTGGGATACTTTGACTTCTTTCTTTCCAATTTGTATCTCCTTAATCTCTTTTGTTGTCTTATTGCTATAGCTCAAACTTCAAGTACTATGATGAAGAGATATGTGGAGAATGGGCATCCTTACTTTATGCTCAATTTTAGGGAAAATCTCTAATTTTCTCTCCATTTAATTTGGTATTGGTTACCAGCTTTCTGTATATTGCCTTTATTATTTTTAGGTATCGTAATGTATGCCAGCTCTCTTTAGGACTTTTAACATGAAGGAGTGTTAGATTTTGTTAAATGCTTTTTCCACATCTAGTGAAATGATAATGTGAGTTTTTTTTTTCTTTCAGCTTGTTTATGTGATGGATTACATTGATGGATTTTCATATGTTGAACCACTCCTGCATTCCTGGGATGAAGCCTACTTGAGCATGGTGTATGATACTTTTGATGTGTTCTTGGATTTGGTTTGTAAGTATTTTATTGCGTGTTTTTGCATCTATGTTCATGAGGGAAATTGGTCTGAAATTCACTTTCTTTGTTGGGTCTTTGTGTGGTTTAGGTATTAGAGTGACTGTAGCCTTGTAGAGTGAGTTTGGCAGTGTTCTTTTTGTTATTATTTTGTGGAATGGTTTGAGGAGTATTGGTATTAGCTCTTCTTTGAAGGGCTGGTAGAATTCTATGCTGAAACCATTTGGCCCTGGAAGACTTTTAATGACTGCTTCTATTTCCTTAGGGGTTATAGGACTGTTTAGTTTGTTGCCTGATCTTGATTTAACTTTAGTATGTGGAATCTATCAAGAAAATTGTCCATTTTGCTTAGTTTTTCCAATTTTGTGCAGTATAGGTTTTTGAAGTAAGACCTAAAGATTCTTTTGATTTTCTCAGTATCTGTTGTTATTTCCTCCTTTTATTTATAATTTTGTTGATTTAGATATTTTCCCTCTGTCTTTTAGTTAGTTTGGTTTATGGTTTGTCTATTTTGTTGATTTTCTCAAAGAACCAACTCTTGGTTTTGTAGATTCTTTGTATAGTTCTTTTTGTTTCTAAGTTATTGATTTCAGCCCTAAGTTTGATGATCTCCTGCTGTCTGCTCTTTGGAGTGTTTGCTTTTTCTCTAGAGCTTTCAGTTGTGCTGTTAAGTTGCTAATATGAGTTGCCTCCACTTTCTTTTTTTTTTAACTGATGTAGCCAAATATAACCTTAATTTTGTATCAATATACAAAGATATAAGAGCATATTTAATCATCTATCCCTTTTTTCTTTATCATTCCTATATTATGTCTATATCCCATTTTTAAGTCTTTTCCCCCCTACATAGGAAAGAAGGAAGGATAGAGAAAAGAAAAAGAGAGAAATCCCTGGGTCTAACCTCCAAAACCTATTTAACAAGACCATTTAACAACTTGTAAACAATCCCCCTAAATAACAACAAATATCTATAACCTATCAAAAGACCAAAAGGAGTGGGAAAGGAAAAAAAATCACCCACCTTACCTTCTGGGAATGGGGCATCGCTCTCTTAAAATTACTTTCTGTTGACTTGGGTAACCTGCTTGTGACCCAAAGAAGAATGGAAAAGTGGTTAAGCAAGTTAATAGTAACATTTGATGTTCAGTCCTTTTGTGCTCAACTATTTAAATGTCCTAAGAAGTTTGTAGTCAGAGGCTGAACTTCAGGGTTTTACTGAAGTCCTGGGTGGAACAGTTCCTGGGGCTGAACCAGTTACTCTGGTTGTAGATTTTTTGAGGAAACAACTATTGAGGAAGTCTGCAGGGCCGGATCACATGGGCCACTTGTCTTCTTTGGTGTCTGGTCCCTTTTCTTCAGAGGTTTCAGTTGTCCAGTTGTCCCTGAACTCCTTAGATGGATGCTTTTAATCTCCTAGAAAGATAAGAACAGAGCCCTGTCCTAATCCTAATTCTGTGGCACAACTTTTTTTTTTTTGGAAGATAATATCTTTCCTAGAGCAAATTGTCTTTTTTAAATATAAAAAGTATTATCTTTCAATAGAGATTAAAAAATTCTTTTGATATTTTGCAACTAAACATACTTTTAAGTGTATGTATTTTGAGATCACAAAGGGCAATTCATTTTGAATTTCAACATGCCTTTTGTGAGTAGCTTTTAAACTTAAATCATTGTAAATCCTATGTGCTTGCCTCTGCCTTCCAAGTACTGGGATCAAAGGCATGTACCTCCCAATTGTTGGGATTAAAGGTGTCCACCACTACCCTTGGATCTAAGTTTTTCTCTATTTGGAGCTTACTCCATGTCAAGCTGGCCTTGAACACAGAGATCTGCATGTTTCTGTCTCCAGTGTGTTTGGATTAAGGGTGTATGCCTCTCAAGTGATGAGATTAAAAATGTGCACCATCATCACCCTGTTCTTTGTAACTCTAGAATTTAAAAGACAATTAACTCTATAGTGATCCTCCTATCTCTGCTGGAGTTAAGGGCATTGGCTAACACTCCCTTTCTCAAATATTTGACCTTAGTTCCAAATTACTTCAGCTCTTAGAGGTGTAGAAAACAAGGTTGAACTGTAGTAACCCTTAATTTACTTACAACTTTTTAAGCCTCTTAACTGCCTTTTTAAAGTCAAACCAGGAAAATGTCCTCTATATATAGGAAACAAACTTAAGAGCTGATATCTAAGAGTGTGTAAGCTATGTGACACCCTGGAGTCTGACTTTCTAACCTGAAATTAAGACCTTTTTTTCTTTCATGCCAGTAGTACAAGTATGCCTTTGGTAAATTGTAATTTGAGAATTTTATATATTATTTTTATTATAATTTTTAAGCTTAGTTGCTCCCCCCTTTTAAAAAAATTATTTGTTTTTTCAGGTTACTTCTCAAACACAGTTTCTTCCCTTCTCCCCCTCCCCATCCACCTCTCCCTCCCTCCCACCTCATACCCTCATGTATCATAATCCCTCAGTTCATCATTCATGTTAGGGCCAAGAGCTTTCTCTTGTACTGGAGCTTGATATGGCACCCCATCTAGAGTAAGGTGTTCCACTGACCTATAACAGGTTTCATGACTCACTGTTGGGTTGAGTTTTTCCTAGGACAGTTATGCTAGAATCCTATCTGTTTGGGTCTGTGGGTTGTAGGATTGTTGTCCTGTGATACATGGTTAATATTTCAATTTTCCTGTATCTGTTGAGGCTTGATTTGTGACCAACTATATGGTTGATTTTGCACAAGGTTCCATGAGGTTCTGAGAAGAAAGTATATCCTTTTGTTTTGAGGTGAAATGTTCTGTAGATATCAGTTATGTCCATTTGATTCATGGCATCTGTCAGGTTCCTTATTTTTCTGTTTGGCTCTGTATTGTTGATCTGTCCTGTGGTGAGAGTGGTGTGTTGAGGTCTTCCACTATTAATGTGTGGGGTTCGATGTGGGATTTGAGCTTCAGCAGTGTTTCTTTAACAAATGTGGGTGTCCTTACACTTGGGGCATAGATGTTCAGTATTGAGATGTCATTTTGGTGGATTTTTTCTTGGTTGATACGTATAATGTGTCCTTCCCCATCTCTTTTGATTAATATTGGTTGAAAGCCTATTTTGTTGAATGTTAGAATGGGTACTCCAGCTTGTTTCTTGGGTCCATTTACTTGGTATATCTTTTCCAGCTCTTAACTTGGAGATAATGTCTATCTTTTTTGCAGAGGTGAGTTTCTTGTAAGCAGCAGAATGCAGGATTCTGTTTTCACATTCATTCTGTTAACCTGTCTCTTTTTATTGGGGAATTGAGTCCATTGATGTCAAGTGATATTAATGACCAGTGATTGTTACTTCCTGCCATCTTGAAGTTGTTGGAAATAGTGTGTGAGTGAGCTTCCCTTCTTTTGGTTTTCCTGCCATCGAGTTATTTCCTTCCTGTTTTCTTGTGTGTAGTTAACCTCTTTGGATTGGAGTTTTCCTTCTAACGTCTTCTGTAGAGCTTAATTTGTGCATAGATATTGTTTGAACTTAGTTTTGTCCTGGAATATTTTGTTTTCTCCATCTATGTTGATTGTCAATTTTTCTGGAAATAGTAGTCTGACCCGGAATTTGTGGGGTTTTTTTTTAAGGGTCTATAAGACGTCTGTCCAGGCCCTTCTGGCTTTTAGTGTCTCTGATGAAAAGTCAAGGTGTGATTCTGATAGGTTTGGCATTATATGTTACGTGGCCCTTTTCCCTAGCAGCTTTTAATATTCTTTCTTTGTTCTGTACATTTAGTGTTTTGAACATGTGGCAGGAGAATTTTCTTTTCTGGTCTAATCTATTTGGAGTTCTGTAAGCTTCTTGTACAGTTACAGGCATCTCTTTCTTTAGGTTTGGGAAGTTCTCTTTGATGATTTTGTTGAAGATATTTTCTGGTCCTTGGAGATGAGAATCTTCTCTTTCTTCTATTTCTATTATTCCAAGATTTTGTCTTTTTATAGTGTCCTTGATTTCCTGAAGGTTTTGTGTCAGGACTTTTTTGGATTTTACATTTTCTTTGACAGATGTATCAATTTCCTCAATTTTATCCTCTGTGCCTGTGATTCTTTCTTCCATCTCTTGTATTCTGTTGGTGATGCTTGTATCTGTAGTTCCTTTTCTTTTCCTAAGGTTTTTCAGTTCCATGGATGTCTCCACTTGTATTTTCTTTATTGCTTCAACTTCCTTTTTCATGTCTTCCATTCCTTTAAGAGCTTTATTTATTTCCATTACCTTTTTTGTAGTATTTTTTAGTTGCTCTCTGAGGTATTTGATTTCCTCCCTTAAGACTTCTATTATTAATACAAGCATAGGATTAAGGTCAATTTCCTTTGTTTCAAATGTGTTAGGATTCCCAGAGTTGTCTGTAGAATTATAGCTAGGTTCTGGAGACATCATATTGGTTTGGGATTTTATGATCGTGTTCTTGTGCTGGCCTCTAGTCATCTGGTTGACTCGGGTGTTGTCTGGTTGTTTCTGAATCCAGTTGGCCTTGGTGCTCAGGAAAATCCCCTGTTCTGGGGGCTGGGTGATTCCGAGATCTTGATATCCACCTCCAGATGATGGGAAGGTTCCTGTAATAGACTGATTCTCAAGGAGTGACTGCCACTATCCCCAACTGGTTGTGCCCCAATTGGACCTATATACAGGGGATGAGAGTGGGGAGGGGGCTATCCTGTCAGGACCTGAGAGCTGGCGATCTCCTCAGGAAGGCTGGTCAAGTTGTTGTTGAGTCTGTGTTCTCCCGTCCCTGACACAGTCATTCTGGTTCAGCAGCTAGGCTGATTATTCAGGCAGGGAACTCCACTCAGGACTGGTGCCAGCATTGGGCATGCCTGTTACTGACTGCCTCAAAAGCTCAGGAGCTCTTGTGAGTGAGTTGCCCTAATGTTTGTGGGGAACACACTGTGTCCAGCTGTGTTTGCAGTCAGTCCTTGCTCCTGATTGCTTTGCTGCAGTTAGGTTTGGTCTCTGCCACTCAGCTAAGGTGCACACAGTGACGTCATGTTGGGAACTCAGAAAAGAAAATCTTACTTACCTTTGCTCTTGTGGTGCAGCTGTTTTTCCTGGTTAGATCCCAGTAGAGGCTGGATACCAGGCAGACAGGTGGGGCTGCTGATCTGTGGCTGGAGCTTTGGGCTGGATCTGCTCATGGGCTAGGTCCGCTCTGGCTGGCACTCCCCTCCAGATGAGTGTGTCAGAGCTGACTGATCACAGGGTGGTGTTTCTGGGAACTGCATGAGCAGTTTCATGTGGTAACCAGACTCAGTGTTCACCACGGAAATTGAGACATCGTCTGTATTTCACAGTCATTTGCAGGACCTCACGTTCACTCCACAGTGACTAATTTCATTCACCTACTACTCAGATACAGTGCTCTGTTTGGCACCATTTTGGATCCCCCCCTCCACGTTCTTTTTAAAGGCACTTAATGCTATGAACTTTCCTCTTAGCACTGCTTTTATTGTGTCCTATAAGTTTAGATGTGTTATACCCTCATTTTCTTTGAAATTTTTGAAGTCTTTGATTTCCTTCTTTATTTGTTACCTGATAGTTTTTCAGTTTCCATGAATGTGTAGGCTTTTTGTTATTTATGTTGTTGTTGAAGTCCAGCTTTAATTCATGGTGATCTGATAAGATACAAGGGACTATTTCCATTTTCTTGTACCGGTTGAGGCTTGCTTTGTTACTGACTATATGGTCAGTTTTGGAGAAGGTTCCATGAGGTGCTGAGAAGTAGGTATATTCTTTTGTGTTTGGGTGAAACATTCTATAGGTATCTGTTAGGTCCATTTGGTTCATGACCTCTGTTAGTCTCATTATTTCTCTGGTTTCTGTCTTGATGACCTGTCCATTGGTGTGAGTAGGGTGTTGAAGTCTCCCACTACTGATGTGTGGGAATCAATGTGTGATGTAATATTTAGTTAGTGTTTATTTTACAAATGTGGGAGCCCTTGTATTTGGGGCATAGATATTCAATATTGAGATGTCATCTTGGTGATTTTTTTCTTTGATGAGTATGTAGTGTCCTTCCATATCTTTTTTTATTAATTTTGGTTGAAAGTCTATCTTATTGGGTATTAGAATGGCTACTCCAGCTTGCTTCCTGGACGGTTTGCTTAGAAAACCCTTTCCCAACCCTTTACTCTGAGGTAAAGTCTTTTGTTGGTATGTTATGGTTCTTGTAAGCAGCAAAATGTTGGGTCTTGTTTACAGATCCATTCTGTAAGCCTGTGTCTTTTTATTGGGGAGTTGAGTCCATTGATGTTGAGAGATATTAATGACCATAGGATGTTATTTCCTGTTATTTTGATGTAGGTGGTGGTAGTGAGCTTGTGTGATTCTTTCAGTTTAGCTGCAGTGGAGTAGTTTCCTGTGTTTTCTTGGGTGTAGTTATCTTCTCTGGGTTATAATTTTCCTTTGAGGATCTTCTGTAGAGCTAGACTTGTGGATAGATATTGTTTAAATTTGGTTTTTTATTATGAAATATCTTGTTTTTTCCATCTATGGTGATTAAAAGTTTTCCTGGGTATAGTAATCTGGGCTGGCTCTTGTGGTCTCTTAGGCTTGTAAAACATCTGCCCAGGTCCTTCTGGCTTTTCAAATTTCTGAGAAGTCAGGTGTAATTCTTATGGGTCTGCCAATATATGTTATTTGGCATTTTTCTCTTACAGTTTTACTATTTTTTCTTTTGTTCTGTACATTTGGAGTTTCAATTACTATGTGGCAGGAGGAATTTCTTTTGTCATCCAATCTATTTGGTGTTCTGTATTCCTCCTGGAGTTTCCCCAGCATCTCTTTCTTTAGGCTTGGGAAATTTTCTTCTATGATTTTGTTGAAACTGTTTCCTTGTCTTTGGAGTCAGGGGTCTTCTTTTTCATCAATGCCTATAATTCTTAAGTTCTGTCTTTAAATGAGTTCTTGATTTCTTGGATGTTATGGGTGAGGAATATTTTTTCTCATTTTCTTTGGTTGTTGTACTGATTTATTCAATCTAGTTTTCCATACCTGAGATTCTGTCTTCCACCTCTTGTATCCTATTGGTGATACTCGTGTCTGTAGTCCTGTTCTCTTTCCTCAGTTTTCCACTTCCAGATTGTCCCTGCTTGTGTTTTCTCTATTGCTTCAATTTCCAATTTCATGTCTTGAACCATTTTATACATTTTCTTCTTCAATTTGATTGTCTTTATCTGCAATTCTTTGATAGCTTTATCCTTTCCCTGTCTTGTTTGACTGAGTTCTCTTGGAGGTCTTTAATGGAATTCTCCATTGCTTTCATCTGTTGAATTGTGGTATCTTTAAATTCTTTAAGGAATTTATTTTCTTTTTGTAAGGTCTCTTTTACTTTCATAAGTATATACTTGTCATCATTTTCTTGTGTTTCAGCTGTGGTGGGATAGTCAGGGCTTGTTGCATTAGCATAACTGAATTTTGTTGGAATCATACTTCCCTGACTTTTGTCGGTTTTGTTCTTTTGCTGGACTTTAGTCATCTGGTTAGCTGATTGTTCCTGGTGCCTTCTGGATTTGGTGCCAAGGAAGGAGCTTTGGTGTGGAGGCTGTATAATCTTGGTGACCCGTAGCTCTCCTCAAGCTGTGTGTGGTCTTGTTTTGGGGGCTGGATTTAAGTGGGCCTCCCATACCTCACTTCTTCTTGCTGTGTCCCAACTGGGTACTCAGGTCAGGGACTGGCATAGGATGTGTTATTCCAGCCTGCAGGTTCCTGTGATCCAGCTGGTCTTCCTAATGAAGTCAGTGGGGGTCAAGAGACCACAGACTGTAGGCTAGAGCTGTTCAGGTGTCAGGTCAGTGGTGTTGGTCATCCAATGTGGCTCCCAGGGGATCTCAGGTGCAACCCGTGCCTCTCTGCAAGAAGCACCATTAGCCAGTGCAGCCTGTGTCACTCAGGCCACATGCAATGGTCCAGGACATGCACTGCATTCCAGGACAGCCTACCTGAGCCAGTGGGGCTTCTAATAGTTTCCCTGCAGCTCTGGCTTCAGGTCCCTGGTCATAGTCCTCCTAAGCCACTCTCAGGGGGTCTCAGGTTCAGCCTGTGCTTCTCAGCCAGAAGCACTGTGATCCAGTGCAGCCTGCATCACTCAGGCCACATGCAAGGATCCATAACTGCTCCAGGGCCAGAACTCTTAATGCTGTAGACTGGATGCCAAGCTGATGGGCATAGCCAGAGCAGAGAGTTCTGGTATGCAGTCTACAACCCATCAGTCAACAATGCTTGGACTCAGGAAATCCCACTTGCCTTTTAGCTTGAGCCCCTGCTGGTCAGCCAGATGCTGCCATGTTGCAAATCTCAGGGAGAATCACCCCAATCTTCCGTTCCTGTGGCTCTCCTGGTCCTCTTTTGAGTGCCAGAATGCCTGTGTGGAAGCTGAGGACTCAGGAAACCGGGGATGACCTCTGTGTGGAGGTTGAAGCTGCCATCTAGGGCCCTAAATCAATCAGATTCATGGGCTCTTCCACTGTGGCAGAAAGTGCCCCTGCTCCCGTGTCTGGGCCTCTGTTCTTCTGAGTGTCTGTATATCCAGCACAGGGTCTTTTATTGACCCTGGCCTTGCTGAGTGAGCCCAGATAGGCTTGTACCACTCAGACTGCAGCTCAGCAGAAGTATATCTCTGTGGTGGTCCAGCTAGTCCTCCTGATGCACAGAATGTGTCCATGCAGGTCACCACCATCTTGATTCTCCAAGAATCACTTCTTAGACCTACATTTCTTCATCCTTTATAGTGCACGTGTGTGCATGTGTGTGTGTGTTTCTGTGAATCTGTGTGTGTATGTGTTAGTGTGTATTTGTGTGGTGTCTGTGAATCTGTGTGTGTATGATTGTGTGGTATATGAGTGTGTGCATATGTGTGCGTGTGTGTGTGTGTGTATGCATGTGTGTGAAGTGTATGTGAGTGTGTGTGTGTGTGGTGTATGTGTGAGAATGCATGTGTGTGTGGTATTTGTGAGTGTGTATGGTATATGTGAATGTGTGTGTGGTATATGTGTATGTGTGCATTTGTGTATAGTGTGTGAGTGTGTGTATGTGTGTGTGGTGTACGTGAGTATGTCTGTGTGTGGTTTTCTTTTTGATGTTGCTTTTTTGAGACAGTATTTCTCTGTGTATCCCTGGCTGTCCTGGACTCATTTAGTAGACCAGGCTAGCCTTGAACTCACAGAGATATGCCTGCCTCTACCTCCTGAGTGCTGAGATTAAAGGCATGCACCAGCATGTCCAGCTCAATTTCATTCATTCATTCATTCATTCATTCATTCATTCATTCATTTATTTATTTAGAGTGTGTGTGTGTGTGTGTGTGTGTGTGTGTGTGTGTGTGTTGTATGGAGCTCATTGATTTTTCTAGATTGGCTGGGCAGGGAGACCCTGAAGTCCTCTTTCCTCCACTTCCTTTGCCCTGAGATTACAGGCACCAGTGGCTATTCCTGACTGTTTTTTACATTCATGCCAGGAATCTAAACTTGCATCCTCAAGCTTGCATGGCAAATGTTTCACAAACTGAGCAAATTCCTATGCTCCCCTCCCTTGAAACATTAAATCTTTCATAATATACTAAAAACCAGTGATTAAAGTCACTTTGAAAGTGAAAATAAGCCGGCAGTGATGGCACACGCATTGAATCCCAGCACTTGGGTGGCAGAGGCAGGCTGATCTCTATGAGTTCAAGGCCAACCTGGTCCAAAAAGCAAGTCCAGGACAGCCAGAGCTATTAAACAAAGAAATCCTTTCTTGAAAAAACAAAACAAAAAAGTGAAAATATTCTAGTTTTCAATCTTTTTCTACAGAAATCATTCATTGTCAATTATTACTCACAATTATGACAAGACATACTCATGTATACAATAGTGACAAACCTGTTATTGGGGGCAATGAATTGCTTTCTGGTTTAGTTGAGCTTAAGGACCTCTCAACAGAATGAAACCCCTGCCCTGTATTGTAAATATAATAACCAATGGCTGTATTGCTCAGAGGTCCCAAAGGTAAGCCTACTACTATTTTGCTAAATAGAGATAATTTTATTTGAGTGGAGGAAGGCAAGGGAAAGCTCTCAGACCACATCGAAAATGTTTTGCCACAAGCCAGATTACTGACTCAGGAAGTTGTTGGAAGAACAAGTCTGTATATCTTTTTTCAGTGGTTTGCTGACTTCCTGAGACTTAATTGTTGCCTTACAAGACCACTAAAATAAACTTAAATACACAACCCTACAAACAACAACAACAGGTTTGTTTGTATAGGGGACTGCAGTTGATGCAGAAAACTCATAACTTGTCTAATAGAGAATAACTGTCTATGAAGTATGAATCACAAATGGGACACTTATATCATGCCCCTAGTGGCTCAGAGCCATTGTGGAAGAGAGGACTTCAGAAAGATTGTAAGAGCCAGAGGTCAGGAAGAACCAGAGTGAAACAGTGTTTTCTGTTTCTGACTCGTGAGCTCAAAGCAGCTGTGGTTTCCTGCACAAATTCTGTCCAATAGCACAGGTGTTGAGTTCCTTCCCTCTCTCAGCTGAAGTGTTGTTGATAGTTGATGGCTTCTGGGGAAGAGAGACTCAGTTTCCTACAAGGGTGTGGCCCCCCTTGTGACCATGCTCCAGAAGATGAGTCTGCACTCATGAGTTTATGGATAGATCAAATTGGACTAGGTAGGTTATTAAAAAAGAACAAAGGATATAAAGTTGAAAGAATGAGAGAAGGGGGTGGATCTTAGAGGAGTTAGGAAAAGTAGGAGTGAGTATGATTAAAATAAATTGTATGGATGTATAAAATTGCCAAATAATTAATTAAAATATTTTATTTATAAAATAATTATCAGTCACCACTCAACTGTAAGTAGTCATTCATCTTCTTGATTATTTTCACAGAGAATCAGGAACCAAAGTCTTCTCCCACAAAGTCTGCGTAGCTGGATCAGAAGATGTATAGAGAAGCTAAGGCTATTTACAGACTAGGTAGATGGCTCAGCGGGTAAAGTGTTTGAGGCGTAGGCTTGAGGATCTGAATCCAAATCCCTGGAACCCTCACAAGGCCTGGAGTGGTAGTGCCTCTCTGTAATTTTAGCATTCCTATGAGAGACAAGAAGCTGAGACAGGAGAATCCTCAATAGGCTGCAGGTCAGCTCCCTGGTACCTGCAGTAGTAAACAACAAAGACAGACCCTGCCTCAAACGGGGTAGAAGGCAAAGAATGACACCCCAGGCTTTCCTTTGACCTCTATGTTTGAACTGCAGCACACACACACACACACACACACACACACACACACACACACACA
>CAJQZJ010013817.1:9289340-9302061 GCA_907164525.1 Lophiomys imhausi | reverse complement strand
TTCTTCTTCTTCTTCTTCTTCTTCTTCTTCTTCTTCTTCTTCTTCTTTCTTCCTCCTCCTCCTCTTCCTCTTTCTCCTCCTCCTCCTCCTTCTCCTGCTCCTCCTCCTCCTCCTCCTTCTTCTTTCATCTGCATGTGGATGTAATAAAAGTCTGCTGGGCACTTGAGAAAAGGAGATGCTGGAGTGGTGTAAGTGAGCTGTTACTGCCTCTCTTTCCCAGCAGAATTAGCTGAATAAAACATGTAGTCAATAAAAATACAACAAAACAATAAAACGCTGCCCTTTGGTGATCTTGTATTGGTTGTTAGGCAACCCAGAAACCTGTGGTCATAAAAAGGGGAATGAGGGGAAACTTTACACTTACAGGAACAAAGACAGCTCAGCACAAGGTTGAAAATAACACTAGCATAGCTCAAGTCATATTCTTGGGCACCTGGAAGCAGTTAGGTTTGAAAGCTGCACAGACCTCAGGCTTGCTGCTTCTAGCTTTCTCAGGGATCTCGTTAGGGCCAGGCATTGCAATATGCTTTTCATTAGGGAGCCCATTGATCGTACCCACAAAGATACATTTCTTTTCTTTTTCCCCCAGTGGTAAATTTATTAGCTATGAGCACAAAGATCATTTGCAGCCTCCCCTCCCCCTTGTTTTTGGCAGGAGGCCGGTGTGGGGGGGGGTGCAGAAAATTTGGAGCTGCCCTGGGTGCCAGCTGCCCTAGGCAACAATTCATGAAAGTAGTCTCTCCACTGGCAGAAAACTGCAAAGCAAACTTCAACACTTTTCTATTTCTGGTTAAGACTGGAAGAAAACTGGGAGGTTTTTTATTGTTGGTGCCTTGTTAGGACTTGATATAAAGTAGGCCAATGCAATTTGTCTATTTTGAGTTAGGGTTTTGCTCTTCCCACAAGAGGTATTTTAAATACCTTCAGACCATGACTGCAACCCAAACAATTCATTAAAATAGGTTCTTTGGAGTCTAATTTTAAAATGAAAAGTTGTTGATGATAACAATCATGAATGAGAAACAAAAGTGCCGGCTGCCCTCTCCTTGGACTTCAGAACTGCTGGGCTCAGTAAACACATGAAGGTCCGAGTCGTGTTAGTCCCACCTCCATTTCCCCAGGGAGGCAATTCACTCTAATGGAGGAGAATCAGATTGAGAGAAAGAAAATAATCTTGGCTGAATCACAAAAACTGAGTCATGGGGAGGAAGGGCTCTTCTGAGCCAAGCCTGTTGTATTTTCCCTCAGATTTGTCTCCTACCCCAGGCCTAACTGTAATCATATCTAAGCACTGCAGTATATGTACAAGGCCATAGGTAAGTTTCAAAAGTGCTGGTTTAGTAGAAGCTGAGAAGACACTGGTCATGAGCAGTCATCAGAATGTAGAATCAATGGTGAGACCATCCTTCCTCATGGAGTCCTGTTTGCTGGTTGTGTTCTGGGATCCTTCAACAGATAATGATGATTCAGGAGACAGGAATAAAATGGCACCAGGCACATAAGACACTGGATACTCTGTAAGTACTGTGAGATCTCCTTTGGGTCCTTCTGAAGTTTATTGTGTATGCCTTGGAACAAATATGGGTGTTGTTTTATGATGTTTGTGGATCAGAGTGGGGATACTTTGCCAAAGGCTACAGTTCTGAGTTAGGGGAAGAATCACTTTTTAACAATAGTTTTATTAAGGATCCTTTGCATAAGAATGTGAATGAGTGCACTTGCAAACACATATATATTTGCAGGGTTGAGGAGTGGACTGAACCCAGGGACTGTAAGCACTTTGAGAAGAACCTGCAAGAATATTTCAAAGGTGTTGAGGTGATTTGAGCGTGTGTGGGCAAATGTGCTATGGTGCTAGTAGACCTTGTTCCAGTCATGTTATTCTAATCAGTAAGCTTTGTGCTTCTATAATGCTGCCTCTTGGGCTGACAAAATAGGTCAATGGGTAAAGTAGCTTTCTGGCCATTTTGAATATATGAGTTTAATCCCTGGGACGCACATGGTGGAAGGAGAGAACCAATTCCCACAGGTTGTGTCCTCTAACCTCTACATATTCTGTTGCATCTGTGCACATCACTAAGTCAATCAATCAATCATCAATCAATCAATCAATCATGAACTAGAATTCCTGAAAAGAAACTGTGTCTACAAAGGCTGATTAAAACTTTCGTGACTGTGGAGATTCTGAATCTTTGGAATGTTGCAAGGTGAAGCTTAATTACAATTTCTCTATGGTATCTTTAGCCCCTCATTGAGCCATTCTTTCCCCACCTCTATCAGGTCCAACATCTGGATAAATAGATAAATCCTTTGGAGTGTATCCAAACCTTATCCTCCACCAATGGAAGGGCTAAGAATGCTATCAGATAATATCTGAAGTCTATAGTTGAGATTCCCCATCTTGTGGGGTAATCTACCTCTCTGATGTTTCCACCAATGTATTTTTAAAATGCCTTGATTTATAACCTTTTTTTGTTCTGTTACCATAAAAACTTCATTAAACTGTTTCCATGTTGGAATACTCTATTGGGCGAGACTTTAATACTAAATGGCCACTCCCATTGTAGCTTCATAATAAACTCTTTTATTCCCTTTGAGTTGAGAGCTGTGTTTTTGTTTTGTCTTGTTTATGTTTAATTGACACAATAAATAAGTGAAATTTTTTTTAATCCCTAAAAAAGGACACTACCTCACATAGGTGCTAGATGGACCTTCAGTCCTCCATTGACATTGGGGGACAAATTTCTATGTTTTCCCTGCTGCTTATATGGATACTCTCACCACCCCAGCAGGACTGACTATTAACACTTTTCTTTCTGTAGAGGGATGGCTGGTGGTGCACATTGAATTCTGTCCCCATGCACACGATTACTCTCCTCGTGTCACCAGTTCTCTCAGTTTTTATCTTGTGATATATCTGAAACGGTTCTCCTGGCTCATTCCATGTATAAGAAAGCACCGCTGTCCATACTGTGATACTGTGTGTCAAGGAAGCACTCTGGGAGGGTGTTTTACCTGGTTCTTGGAGAAGCCATTACCATCTCAACACCTGCTCTGTAGAAGTAATTCTGCTGCTGCAGAGAGGACAGTGACAGCGTAACACAATCAAATTCCTCAGGCTTATCCTCCTGTATCCTGAGTCTCCATTCTGTGTGGCATGTCCTGTGAGCTTCCCCTTCACACAATCCTAATGGCCTCAGGTTTCATATGGAATATTTAGTTTTAGCTGTGAATGGTTCCATCATCCACTGGTTCAATTGTTGTCCACCTGTTCATCCACATGCATGTCTTCTCTTCCCTCTGTGAGTGACGCCTCCCTGAGTCGGCAGAAAATGGCAACAATCCTGTGCACTGTGACTCTTTTCCATGCCCAAAATGAGAATTTGAATCTGTGAAATGCTATGGCCCATTTCCAGGAGGGATTTATGAAGCAGAATTGAAAAATTGTTAAAATCTTCCCATCTGGGACTTGGGCAATGTGGTGTATTCACTGTACAGCTCTCACATTGAGACATTGCGTAAGGACCTCACCTTCTGTACCGTTTGTTGTTTACAGAGAGGAAATACTAAAAATAGAACCCCCAAAGAAGTTTAAGGAAGCCCTTACAAGGGGGAAGGGCAGTGAGTGTCAAGAGTCAGAAAACATGACCCTGTATCTCTGAAAAAGGAGACTGTTAATTTATTTGACACCACCTAGGTGCTAAGCATGGCCCTCTATGCCATACGTGCCAAGCAAGACAGAGTCCCTTCTAGACAATTGACCCAGATCATTTCACTGAGTAATCACAGTCAGTGAGCAGTTATGACTTTTTTTTAAGTAGAGGAACACAGGCTAAGAAAGATAAAGCAATTTACTCAGAAGCACACAGTGAATGGGAACTGAATTTCCAAGTCCAGACTTATCCCCAAACCCTTGCTTACAGATGGTGAAATGAGGCACCCTGACTTTCTTAGAACTGTGGTGTCTTAAAATATCAAAAGGTCTTTTTAAACTTGTGGAAAATGCCCCTCTATGGCATTCAGGGTTTGTAAGAAAGATATTCCGAGGTGTCAGTGGTCGTGGCAAGGGTCAAATAACAGGAATGTAATTGCAACTAGGAAAATTTTTATGGAAAAAGGAAAGCAAGCTAATCCTGCTCTATCAAAACCACATTTATAGGAGTCAACTTTTTCTGTATATGACTTAAGTTGAGGAATTCAAAATGTGATTAAAATTAGGAGGGTTGATAATGAGGAGTAAATTATGATAGTTAGGAAAAGGTTGATTACTTTCTTCTGGGTTTTACCAGACCTAACTCATTGGAAGTCAGTTGTACTAGTTATGCTAAGGAAGTATGAACCTCATCAATAAATGGATACATATAGGAAGAGTCATACTACATCAATGAAGTGCCAATATCATGCTGCTGCTTTGAATCCAAAGTGGTAATTTGAGGGAAAATGAAATTTTAACTGACAAAGAAGACAAATGATTAGGAATGTAGATCCAATAATTACGTGGAGGCTGTGAAATCCAATTGCTATAAAGAATGTAGATCTGTAAATCCCAATAGCCAATCCTTGACCACACTGCAGGTACTGGGTTGTTGAGGGAAGGTCTAATAACATTGTTTCTGATAGGCTGATTTCAATGCTGAGATCTGATTACCACCCCTTCTGAGGAATTCTCTTGATTGGTTAATAAAAGTCGCTGATGGCCAATTAGCTTGGCAGAAAGAGTATAGAAAGGCGAGACTTCTTGAGATTAGAACAGTAACCCTGCACTTTACACAGAGGATTACTTCATTCCAGCCAGGAGCAGGAAGAAGGAGGACACACACTATGGGTTAGAAAAAAGACCCTTACTCCACATGGCCAGGAACATCGGCATAGTGTGGAGAATAGAAGTTCAAGGGGACGTATGTATATATGGGCTCATATTTGGGAAATAGAATTAAGAGCTAGCTTGGGTGGGCCAAGATTGCTCAATTCAGGCCAAGGCTTGTTATAATTCATCAGGTCTCTGTGTGCTCATTTATGATGGTTGTTTAAAGATTAACAACCACCGAATCAATTAATCATAATCTAAATACTATGTAATAATTTAATTACCCTTTTTTTTAACACTGGCTTTTATGTTAGTAGGCTTGAGGTAATGAGAGCCCATCCTGGAAGGACGGAGGGAGCATTTTCATGCAGCGGTGGCCTGTGCTGGGGACACGTTTAGGAGAATAAAACTTCTTCAGCAGTGAGCTGAGCTCTTGGGAGCAGCTTCTATTACATTATACTTAGAGCTCCTAGAGGAGGTCGGCTCTCCTTGTATGTGCCCCTGTGACCTGTACGTCTTCTTTGATTGTTTAGTACATATTACTTTGTGTATTTTTAACTAGCAACTGCTTCTCCTGATAACCTTCTTGATGGGAGAGATCACATTTTCAGTATCCACTACTGTTGAACTTGGGTCAAGACGTATATTTCTGAATAAAAGCTGACTTGATTCCCCACTCTAATTGCTCTTACAGCATAATGGAAAATAAGGTATCAGCCCAGTAGTGACTACAGGCATGGGAAATGTTAACAGTACCTGTTCTGATGGGCCTGTTCTTCTGGTAGTGAACTAGATCTTCTGAAAACCTATGTTGTTAAAATACAACCGAAAATAGCGTTCATAACTTTAAATTTTTCTAGACCAGAAATAAAACAAAGAAACTTGCCAAAGACAAAATAAATTCAGAAAGCTGAGTTGGGGAAAAAGAAATTATTCAGAGGCTGTGGTTGCAGCTCAGTGTAGAGTATGAGCTTAGCATGTGCAAGGCCCTGAGTTTATTTCTTAGTGCCTCTCCCCAATAAATACATGAATAAGTGCATGATTTCTATTTACTCACACAGTCTTATTGTATTACTGTGAATTCTTTGGATTTTTTTCCACACATGTTTTTACAACGTACTAAAAAGTTCTGCGGTGTAGTCACGATTGACATTTGCTTCATGTGTTTTGAGGATTTTTTTGTTTTGTTTTTTGATTTTTTTGCTCTTTGGTACATTGAGATTTTTCAATTGCAAATTCTTTCTGGTGGAATGCATCTTTATTATTTCCACTTTTATGTAGTTAGAAGTTTTAAATCATTAAAAGAACTACTTGCTTATTTATTGGTGTGAGCGTGGATCTGTGTGGGGTGCATGCCTGTGAACTTGTGAGGAGGCCAAACGACAGTACTGGGTGTCATCCTCTATCACTCTCTGCTTATTCCTTTGAGGCAGAGTCTCTCCCTGAACCCCAGCTTTACAGTTTCTCTGCTACACTGGAAGCCAGCAAGCCCCAGCCACCCTTCTGTTTTCTATCCACCTCAGAACTGTGATTACAGGTGTGTGCTAGACATTCACCTTGTTGTGTGGTGGCTGCAATCTGACCTCCCGTCCCCATGATTGCATAGAAGTGCTCCTAACCTAACGTCTGAACCATCTCTCCAGTTTCCTCTCCCCGCTTGCCTTTCCTTTGTCACACTTCTGTCCTTGGAGTTTGCTCTGTCTGGTATTAATGTAGATATGCTGGCCTTTGGTGGTGTGTATACCCATGGTAAACCTTTTTCTGCCTTACTTTTAACTACTTTGTATCTTTCCTGTCATGGTATGCTTCTTGTAAACAATGCATGGTTGGGTTAAAAGTATCTCATCTGAAGAAATTTGTCTTTTGAGTGAAATATTAATAGATGTGTTAGATTGTGTTGTGGTTAGTCTGGAGAATACAGTATGGGATCTGACCCGTTAAAGTGTAGTAGAAATGATTCCTTTAACCACTTTCCTGATGGAAGCGGGTTCTTAGAACACCATGAGCTTTATTAAGGGTTCATTGAAGGCAGCAAGTTTTGACAAGTGAGTGCTTTTGAGATTTGCTCTTTGTCTTTAGCTTTCATCATTGTTGCTGTCATGTGCCTAGACTTTTATTCTCCTTTGCCTTGGTTTTAAATTAATTTCTAAATTTAAATGACTTTTTATGTCTTTACTCATATACTTAAATATAAATTATTATCAAATATTTTTGTTCTTAGCACAACAAAAATTAAGATACAAGATCAATTAAAAATTGTCCTCCAGTGTCTTGGTATGGTGTTCTAAGTTAACATTTTTATTTTAATATGAAAATTATGAATGTCTTTATAGTAAATCACTTCTTTATTTCACTAATTAAAAATAACCTCAACATACAATGATTCTGTTTGTGCATATCTTTATTTTGAATTAAAAAACATCTGAGTTACACAAGTTTGTGGAATACACTGTGAAAATTTAATATATTCATATAGCATATAGTAATCAAATCAGAACAGCTAATGTTTCTGTCTCCCTTTAATATTTAATAATGTTTAACATGTAGTAATTATACATATTTCAATGAATATGTGCAATGTGTACTGGTAAAATCAGAATAGTTCATCCTGCTTTTTTGAAGAACATTTGAGATTCTGGTTTCCATACAGCTATGCTTGGTACCTGGTCTTTAACTTTCCACTCATCTCTCTTTCCCCTGTTTTTCCCAGCATGTAGCAATGACTATCAGACATTCTGACTAAGTTTTTAAAAGAACATCTATACATGAAAAAACATCGGATTTGCCTTTCTTCATCTAATACATTTTATTTGGGATAATAACTTCCAGTTCTATCCATTTTTGGATGTTGTAGAATATCCTTTTTTTAAAATAGCTGAGGAGTATTCTATTTTATATTTCTATTTAGCTCATATTTTCTTTATCAATTTTTTGGTTGATTGACATCTAGGTGTTTGTGTGTCTTACACTGACAATGGTACAGTGACAAATATGAGTTTATAGGACTTGCACTGCTGGGTTCCTCTAATACATTACCAGAAATAGGATACTGGGTCATATAACAGCTATTTTTTAAATTCTGTTTTATTTAAAAATTTTATTATTTGTTATATGTATAGGTGTTTTTCCTACATATATGTCTGTGTACCATAAGCATACCTGGTGCACATGGGGGGCAGAAGTAGGTGCTGGATCTCCTAGAATGCGACTTACTGATGGTGGTGAGCCAGCCACCATGTGGGTCCTGGAAATGGAACCTGGATCCTCTGGAAGAGCAGCCAATGCTCTTAACTTCTGAACTTTCTCTCCAGCCCAATCTTTTCATTTCTTAAGGAGCGTTTACACAGTTCTCTATAATGGCTATATTAATATTCAGTTTCATTAACAGCATCTAAAGATATTCCTTTTCTACATTTTTGCCAGCATATTTTAATTTTAAGTTTTGATGAATAATTCTTAATGAGATGGAAGGATATTTCATGTGCATTTGATTTGTATATCCCTAGTGGATAATAGAGTAGAGCATGTATTCATAAATCTTTTGCTACTTAAAAATTGCTTCTTAAAGGGTGTGTATTGAATAATAGAGGAGCCAGTTCATGCTACAGTCACCTGACTTCTTATTTTCATATTTATTTATTTAATATTTTTGTAAAGAAACCAAAAAATTCACACTGCAGAAAAGACAGCATCTTCTGCAAATGTTGCTGTGAAAACTGGATATCTACATGTAGAACAATGAAACTAGATCCCTATCTCTCACCCTTTTCAAAAATAATTCCACATGGACCAAAGACTTCAGCATTAGATCTGAAACTCTGAAACTGCTGGAGGGGATGCCTCGAGATACTGTCATAGGTAAAGGTTTGTGAATAGGACTCCAGTAATTGATGAGTGGGAATTCATGAAATTACAAAGTTTCTACACTTAAAAATATACTGGTAATGCAATTCAAAAAAAGAAAGAAAAAAAGCAATCCAGAGAATGGGAGAAAACCTTTGAAAGCTACATCTGGCAGAGGATTAAGATATACAAACATAGAATATACAGAGTGCTAAAAA
This sequence comes from Lophiomys imhausi, assembly GCA_907164525.1. NCBI lineage: Eukaryota > Metazoa > Chordata > Mammalia > Rodentia > Muridae > Lophiomys > Lophiomys imhausi. Next base: position 9,293,193 of record CAJQZJ010013817.1, on the reverse strand, counting down.
CCTGAACATAAAGCAAAGAGACAGCCTGCTTAAGACAGAGTCTATGGAACCAAACTGAGCTTTCAAAAGAAGCACAAATGGTTAATAAGAACTTCAGAATGTGTATTTATTAACCATTAGCCATGGAGAAATGCAGACAAAACTGCTTCAATATTTCATGTTATTCTGGTCAGAATGGCTATTATCAAGAAAATGAATGATGATAAATGCTGGCAGAGAAGCCTGGAAAGGAGTTGTTGCTGTTGTTATTTTTGTTTGTTTGTTTGTTTGTTTTGCTAGTGGGAATGTAATCTGGTACAGTCCCTGTAGAAATTAACATGAATATTTTCTTTAAAAACTGCTATATTGGTTCTGGGCATACACACACTCTTTACTACAGGGCAGAAATATTTGTGTATCCATATTCTTTGCTGTTTTGTTCAAAATTGTGGGGATATGGAATCAGCCTAGCTGTTCACCAATGGGTGGCTGAGTAATGAAAATGCAGCATGTATGTATGATGGGATTTGACTTAGCTGTAAAGAATTAAATTACGAATTTTGCAGGAAAAAGGACGGAAGTAGGGACCATGCTGAATGAGGTACCCAGGCCCAGAAAGACAAATATGTTGTATGTTTCTCATATGTGAATCCTAGTCTTGAATTTTTAAATTTGTATGTTTATTTTGGAATGCATTTGGAGTTTAGGAAGCTAGAAAGGGCCCATGAGAGGGGAAAGGAAAGAGGCCTTACATGAGGGAGGGTAGAGGATGATAGAACATATGTGTATGAAAATAGAGAGGGAGATACTAGTCGTAGACAGGAGAGAGATGAGGGTGGAAGGAGGTGCTACGCAAAACTAAAGCTATATTAAAAGCCATATAGAAACCTACTACTCTGTAAAGTAATTAAAAATACGATGTTTTAAGTAAAAGAAAACTGAAAGGAGGAACCCTGCATAGGTGGATAATGCTGCTCCCAGAAGCTTTAGGCTATTAAATGAAAATCCTGGTGCCAGGCATTTGATAACATCTTATGGGTTTGGCTGTCCCAGAGGTACTCAAAATAGTACAGCCTATTCCCTTTGCTCTTGGTTTTCCACCAGAACTAATGGTAAGATTCTATCGCTGAAGACACCACACACCTTTGGGTGCAGGACATAAAGGAATAGAGAAATTAACCTGGAACTGAGTTGGAAGCTTCCTCCATGCTGGTTAGCTTTCACGCTATGCAAGCTATTGGGAGAGAAAAATTATCGACAGTTCATCTGATGTGAGTCTTGAGATCTATAACAACCTGCCAGGCAACGTGGGCCCTCTTGTGCAATAATGGTATGAGTATTAAGGGTGTGGCCAACAACTTTCTGATTGGATTTGAGGCTTACTCCACAGGAGGGATGGTACCTGGTTCTATAAGCCTGGTCAAGAATCTCTGTGTCTTGGAAGGTCCATAGTCCCTATAGAGGATCCATTACTATTGTTTTGCTAAGTAGTTTATAACTATAGATTAGTGCTATGTCCAGTCTTCATACTTTGACAGTATTTCAGTTAATACTGAAACCCATAACTGGGAAAAGTACTGGGAATGAATGATGGTAGATTACTCAGCTATAAATGGCACATCTATAGTATCCCCTCCAAGGCTCAGGGAACACCCAGAAGATCAGGCAGAAAGAGTGTGAGGACCAGAGTCTGGGGAGGAGTACTATCAAACATTCTGGATATGACATGGACATTGTACTCAAAAATCCACTCATGTTGTGTGTCTGCATAAGACCTGAACAAATTTGGCCCTTCAACATTTCACCACAAGTGAATGAGATATCCAAAAGACCCCATTACTCCCTCAGGGACTATTGGCTGTTAATGGTTGCTGGGGGAGAGATAACATTTTAATTAGTGGTCTAGCATTTCCATCTAACATCCTCAATTGCCTACGTGTCCACAAAGTGTTGATCTGTACCTTTTGTCCATTTTGAAATTGTATTATTTGTATTTCTATGATTGAATTTTAAATTTCCTTATATATCCTTCATATTACTACTTCACCCAATGAATAGTTTGCACTTTTTAAAAACCTTTTTATGGGTTTGACTTCACTGTCCTGTTGCCTTTTCTGTGCAGTTTAGCATAATTGTATTTGCCCATTTTTTTGTTTTGTTTTTGTTTCTGTGTTTTGAAGTCTTATCTAAATTGTTGTTGACTATACTCAGGTTTTCTTCTAGTGGTTTCACTTCCTACATTCAGGCAATTGAGCGGAAGAGCTGAGGTTGAGAGATGGAGATCAGATAGTCAGAGAGATGAAGATCAAATTTCAACATTAAATAATATGAATATACGATTTTCCCCTTTCCATTGATCAAAAATGCTGTCGTTTCACAAATATATGTTTTGCTGTTGCAAATAGCTGTTTTTTTTTTCTTGACACTTCATTCTGCTGCTCTGTTCTCTCTGTGTGTTTCTATGTCCCTGGCCTGATGTTTTAATTACTAACTTTTCAGAATATTTTGAAGCCAATAATATGGCACCTCTGGCTTGTCCTTTTTGCTAGAGATTACTTTGGCTATTTAGAGAGACTTTTGTACTCCCCATGAATCTTAACATTGTGTCCTCTAGTTCCGTGGAGAACTCATTGTCATTTTGATGGTGGATGTATAAATATTGCATTGGATATGAAACTGCTCTGGGTACTAAGGACAATTTAATGATGTTGGTGCTTCAATTCCACAAACAGAGAGTCTGTCTTTGTTTTTGTGTTCTCTTCTATCAATCTCATTGATATTTTTAAATTTTCACTGAAGATATTTCCTTGCTTCTTGGATGGAATTTGCTCTTAGGTATTTTATTTTCTTCATAGGTTCCGTGAATGGATTGCTTTCATGGAGGTTTTTGTTTCATTGTGAGTTGGGTAGGGCTGCCTGGCTTTCCAATTTCTCTACTTTGTCATCATTAAGTAGTCAGAGCTGTGCAAGTGTGTTGAAGTATTTCTCTAGCACCAATCAATATGTCACAGTGATCCCAAATCCTCACGCTAGCTTCTATTCATACTTGACCTTTAATTGATTTTTAAAAAATAATGTATCCCTACTCCACACTTAAAGAATAATCATTTCTGGGAAATGGGCCAAACATTCAGATGGTGACAGCTGCGCAGTTCACACCATAGAGAATAGCTGTGGGTGGGAGAGTCATGGAGCGGGGCTGGTGGGTGAAAGCTACCCGACTGCAGTAAGACTATAGGTCGTTACAACTATATGAAAGGGCACATGTAGTCTCAGGTGTGGAAAACAGCAGTGACCCCCAGGATCAGCATCTGAACTCAGGTCTTCTTGCCTGGGGAGGGTGGGGGCCTATTAATCTGATGAAAATGATTGTCAGGTCAGAATCAGCCTTGTTCTGGCTTTTGACATCTTTCCTTTTATTTTTTTCTTTTTTCTTTTTTTTTTTAATAAGTACTTTATTTTTTTTTCAAGTTACATCTCAGTCGCAAACCCTTCCCTATTCCCCCTTCTTGTCCCACCCTTCCACCCTCTTCCCCTCCCCAACAGCTTCTCTTTTCATTCCAACAAATGGTTCTTTCTCTTATAACAGTAAATTCTATACAAAACAGCAGAGGGTAAATATGCCACATTTATGAGAGTTAAATGGCCCGGTATACCTTCCCAATGTCCAGTTCATACATATTTGGCCCCTGACTTTAACCTTCTACCTTCTAAACATCTCCATGAGTTTAAAGTTCTATAACTGACTTAGTTTTCATACTAACTTGCATCACTATTATAACCATGGTTTGAGTTTTTTTTCTTTTTTTTTTAATAATTTATTTTTTATTTCTTCAAGTTACATCTCAATCACAATCCCCTCCCTACTCCCCCC
>CAJQZJ010013817.1:9266980-9284516 GCA_907164525.1 Lophiomys imhausi | reverse complement strand
TTTGTTGCTTCAGGTTACATCCTTATCATATTGTCCTCTTTTTCCGCTTCCCAGCCCCACCTCCCATGCTCTCCCCCCTGACCCTTCCGTCTTGTACCTCTGGGGTGGAGTGTCCCTGCCTAACAGTCTCTCACCACAGATCAGGAGTCATATGAGGGCCAAGAGCCTCTTCATTCACCGGGGGCCTACGAGGCAGTACTGCCAGTGAAAGGTGTCTCCTTGCTACTGGGGGAATACTAAAAAAAGACCAACAAACACACAAACCTACAGAAACAAAGAATATCAACAAAAAAAGAGAGGAAAAAAGGAGGTAAAAGGAAAAAGGAAAAAGAAAAAAAGGAGAAGGAAAAAGAAAAAGATAAAAAAAAAGTTTATGTACATGTTCCTTTTGGTGTGTTGGTTTTAGTTCAGATATCCTGTATGATATAGCTAAAATCCTACTATAAGTGAATAGATGCCATGGGCATCCTTCTGAGACTGGGTTAGCTCACTCAGGATGAGCTTCTCTAGATCCATCCATTTGTTTGCGAATTGCATGATTTCATTGTTTCTGATAGCTGAGTAATATTCCATTGTATAGATGTACCACAGTTTTTTAATCCATTCTTCAGTTGAGGGACATCTGGGTTGTTTCCAATTTCTAGCTATTACAAATAAGGCTGCTATGAACATAGATGAGGAGACTTCCCTATGTCTCTGTGAGAGGTCCTTTGGGTGTATACCCAGAAGTGGTATGGCTGGGTCCTGAGGCAAGGTTATTCCTAGATTTCTAAGATATAGCCAGACAGACCTCCATAGTGGTTGCACAAGCCTGCACTCCCACAAGCAATGGAGTAGGGTTCCCCTTTCTCCACACCCTTGCCAGCATGTGCTATCATTTGAGCTCTTTATCTTAGCCATTCTAACAGGTGTTAGGTGGAATCTCAGGGTCGTCTTGAGTTGCATTTCTCTGATGATTAAGGATGTTGAACATTTCTTCAGGTGTCTCTCAGCCCTTAGGAATTCCTCCTTTGTGAATTCTCTATTTAGCTCCATCTCCCATTTTTTGATTGGATTATTTGGTTTCTTGGCATTTAGTTTCTTGAGTTCTTTGTAGATTTTAGATAATAGCCCTCTATCAGATGTGGGGTTGGTGAAGATTTTCTCCCAGTCTGTTGGTTGCCATTTTGTTCGAATGACAGTGTCCTTTGCCGTACAGAAGCTTTTCAGTTTCATGAGGTCCCATTTATTGATTGTTGATCTCAGGTCCTGAGCTGTTGGTGTTCTGTTCAGGAAGTTGTCACCTGTGCCAATGAGTTCGAGGGTTTCTCCTACTTTTTCTACTAGTATATTTAGTGTGGCCGGCTTTATGTTAAGGTCTTTGATCCACTTGGATTTAAGTTTGGTACAAGGTGATAGGTATGGGTCTAATTTCATTCTTTTGCAAGTGGACATCCAGTTGGACCAGCACCATTTGTTGAAGATGCTGTCCTTCTTCCATTGTGTGGTTTTGGCTTCTTGGTCAAAGATTAGTTGGCCATAGGTGTGTGGGTCCATGTTTGGGTCTTCAATTGGATTCCATTGATCCACTGGTCTGTTTCTATACCAGTACCATGCTGTTTTTATTACTGTTGCTCTGTAGTACAGCTTGAAATCTGGGATGGTAATACCTCCAGATGTTTTTTCATTGTACAGGATTGATTTAGCTATTCTGGGCTTTTTGTTGTTCCATATGAAGTTGAGACTAGCTTTTTCCAGGTCTATAAAGAATTGTGTTGGTATTTTGATAGGAATTGCATTAAATCTATATATTGCTTTTGATAGGATAGCCATTTTTATTATGTTGATCCTACCTATCCATGAGCATGGGAGATCTTTCCATCTTCTAAAGGCCTCTTCCATTTGTTTCTTCAGGGGCTTGAAGTTCTTGTTGTATAGGTCCTTTGCATGCTTGGTTAGAGTTACCCCCAGGTATTTTATGTTGTTTGTTGCTATTGTGAAGGGGGTTGTTTCCCTTATTTCTTCCTCGGTATATTTGTTTGTTGTATAAAGAAGGGCTTCTGATTTTTTGAGTTAATTTTGTATCCAGCCACCTTGCTGAAGTTGTTTATCAGCTGTAAGAGTTCTTTGGTGGAGTTTTTGGGGTCGCTTATGTATACTAACATATCATCTGCGAATAGGGATAATTTTACTTCTTCATTTCCAATTTTTATCCCTTTGATCTCTTTTAGTTGTCTTATTGCTCTAGCAAGGACTTCAAGTACTATATTGAAGAGATATGGTGAAAGTGGACATCCTTGTCTTTTCCCCTGAGTTTAGAGGAAATGCTTCAAGCTTCTCTCCATTTAATTTGATGTTGGCTACTGGCTTGCTGTATATTGACTTTATTATTTCTGGGTATGGTCCTTGTATGCCCGTTCTCTCGAGAACTTTTAGCATGAAGGGGTGTTGGATTTTGTCAAATGCTTTTTCTGCATCTAGCGAGATTATCATGTGTTTTTTTTCTTTCAGCTTGTTTATGTGGTGAATTACATTGATAGTCTTTCGTGTATTGAACCATCCCTGCATTCCTGGGATGAAGCCTACTTGATCATGGTGTATGATACTTTTGATGTGTTCTTGAATTCGGTTTGCTAGTATTTTATTAAGTATTTTTGCATCTATGTTCATGAGGGCGATTGGTCTGAAGTTCTCTTTCTTTGTTGGGTCTTTGTGTGGTTTAGGAATCAGAATGACAGTGGCCTCATAGAATGAGTTTGGCAGTGTTCTTTCTGTTTCTATGTGGTGGAAGAGTTTGAAGAGTAATAGTGTTAGCTCCTCTTTGAAAGTCCGGTAGAAGTCTGTGCTAAGGCCATCTGGCCCTGGGCTTTTTTTGGTTGGGAGATTATTAATGACTGTTTCTATTTCCTTAGGTGTTATTGGGCTGTTTAAGCTGTTAATCTGATTTTGATTTAGTTTTGGTAGGTGGAATTTATCGAGGAAATTGTCCATTTTGCTTAGGTTTTCAAATTTAGTGGAATATAGATTTTTAAAGTAATGCCCGAATATTTTCTGGATCTCCTCAATGTCTGTTATTATTTCTCCCTTTTCATTTCTGATTTTGTTGATTTGTGTTCTTTCTCTTTGCCTTTTAGTTAATTTGGCTAGGGGTCTGTCTATTTTGTTGATTTTCTCAAAGAACAAACTCTTGGTTTCATTGATTCTTTGTATAGTTCTTTTTGATTCTAAGTTGTTGATTTCAGCCCTAAGTTTGATGATTTCCTGCCTTCTGCTCTTCTTGGGAGTGTTTGTTTCTTTTTTTTCCAATTCGCCCAGCTTAGCTGTTAGTTCACTAATATGAGCTGTCACAATTTTCTTTTTGAAAGCCCTTAGTGCTATGAACTTTCCTCGTAGCACAGCTTTCAATGTATCCCATAGGTTTGGGTATGTTGTGTCTTCATTGTCGTTGGATTTTAAGAAGTCTTTGATTTCCTTCTTTATTTCTTCCCTGACCCAGTGGTCATCCAGTAAGGAGCTGTTCAATTTCCATGTGTGTGTAGGCTTTCTGTTGATTCTTTTGCTGTTGAAGACCAGCTTTATTCCGTGGTGGTCTGATAAGATACAAGGTGTTATTTAAATTTTCTTGTATCTATTGAGACTATCCTTGTGACCAACTATGTGGTCGATTTTGGAGAAGGTTCCGTGGGGTGCTGAGAAAAAGGTGTATTCCTTTGTGTTTGGGTGAAACGTTCTGTAGATATGTTAGGTCCATTTGTTTCATGATCTCTGTTAGACTCAATATTTCTCTGTTTGTCTTCTGTCTTGATGATCTGTCCATTGTTGTGAGTGGGGTGTTGAAGTCTCCCACTACTAATGTGTTGTGATCGACGTGCGCTTTAAGTTTTAGAAGTGTTTCTTTTATGAAAGTAGGTGCCTTTGTATTTGGGGCGTAGATGTTCAGTATTGAGATTTCCTCTTGATGAATATTCCCTTTAATGAGTATATAATGCCCTTCTTTGTCTTTCTTCATTAAGTTCAGTTGGAAGTCTGTTTTGTTTGATATTAGGATGGCTACTCCAGCTTGCTTCCTGGGTCCATTTGCTTGGAAAAACCTTTCCCAGCCCTTTACTCTGAGGTAGTGTCTATCTTTGGTATTGAGATGTGTCTCTTGTATACAGCAAAAGGAAGGGTCTTGCTTGTGGATCCACTCTGTAAACCTGTGTCTTTTTTTGGGGAGTTGAGACCATTGATGTTGATGGATATTAGTGACCTGGGGTTTTTATTTCCCATTAGTTTGGTATAGATGGTGGTCCTGTGCCTCTTTTGGATTAGTTGCTGAGGGGTTTTCTATTCCCTTTGTTTTCTTGGGTGGAGTTTTCTTCTCTGGGTTGGGATTTTCCTTCTAGGATTTTCTGTAGGGCTGATTTGTGGGTAGATATTGTTTAAATTTGATTTTGTCATGGAATATCTTGTTTTCTCCATCTATGTTGATAGAGAGTTTTGCTGGGTAAAGTAGTCTGGCTGGGCACCTATGATCTCTCAGGACTTGTAGTATATCTGTCCAGGCCCTTCTAGCTTTTAAAGTTTCTGAGGAGAAGTCAGGTGTAGTTCTGATGGGTCTGCCATTGTATGTGACTTGACCTTTTTCTCTTACAGCTTTTAATATTCTTTCTTTGTTCTGTACATTTGGGGTTTCAATTATTATGTGGCGAGAGGAGTTTCTTTTCTGATCTAATCTGTTTAGTGTTCTGTAAGCCTCTTGGATTTTTATTGGCATCTCTTTTTTCAGGTTTGGGAAGTTTTCCTCTATGATTTTGTTGAAGATATTTCCTGGACCTTCGAGTCGGGAGTCCTCTCTTTCCTCTATACCTATAATTCTTAGGTTCCGTCTTTTCATTGAGTCCTTGATTTCTTGGATGTTGTGGGTGAGAGATTTTTTAGCCTTCTCATTTTCTTTGGATGTTGTACTGATTTCTTCCATCGAATCTTCCATGCCTGAGATCCTGTCTTCCATCTCTTGCATCCTATTTTTGATACTCACATCCTTAGTTCCTGTTCTCATCCCTTGATTCTCCACTTCCTCTTTTAAATCTGACTGTGTTTTCTTTATTGTTTTGATTTCTATTTTCATGTCTTGTATGGTTTTGTTCGTTTTGTACATTTCCTTCTCCAGCTTGCTTGTTTTTGTATGAAAATCTTTCATTGCTTTGTCCTTTTCCTGTTCAAGCTCTGTCACCTTGGCTTGGAGCTCTTTAATGGTGTTGTTCGTTGTTTTTACTTGTAAAATTCTGGCTTCTTTGAATTCCTTCATAGATTTAAGTTTTTCTTGAAGGGACTCTATCACTTTCCATAATGCAGAATTGTCAACGTTTTCATGTGTTTCTGTTGGTGTGAGGTCATCTGAATTGGATGAGCTAGGATAATTCTGCTTTGTTGGAGTCATATTTCCTTGATTTCTATTTTTTCTTGGACCTTTGGCCATTGGATGTGTTTAGCTGTCTGTTCTTGTTGTTTTCCATGCTTGGATCCACCGGGGATGCTTTGTTGCAGGGGACAAGTTACTTGGCTATCTGTCATTGCTTACAGCGGGATTTTAGGGTTACTGTGATTTTAATTCCCTGAAGCACTGTGAGCTGGTGCAGCCTATTCCCAGGTTGAGAGTAATGGACTGGGATTGTTTCCCTGCTCCCAATTCAGACTTCTCTATGTTGCACTCTGAGTTATCAGCCTGTAATGGTTCTGATGGTATGAACCTGTTTGCCCAGGCACAGATTCTGTGGGCTTTGTTTGTCGTCACGGAGGCTGACAGGGTCTGGCTCCTCACCTAATATGTCTGGATTTTCCAGAATACAGCTATGGTCCCCTGACTTCTGGTTTCTCACTAGGCTTCTCGCCACATGCCTGACCCCTGAGCCTGATTCCCTCCCTGTCTGCCCAGCCGTGGGTCTCCCTCCCTAGCTGCTCGGCCGTGGGTGCACCGAGCCCCGGATCCTCCGGCCGTCTTAGTGGGCCTCTCTCCCCAGCAGCTCAGCGGTGGGTGCGCGGATCCCTGGCCCGCCCGTGCCGGGCTCCCTCCCCAGCTGCGCTGCCGTGAGTGCACGGGGATTCGGCCCCTCCCGCCTGCCTGACCCTACTTCCCACCCTGATTACCTTGCCCACCGGTGGCTTCCCGCTCTCTCAGAACCTCCGTGTCTTGAGCGGCTGCGGACCACCTGCCGGGCGCCCTGTTTCTTCCTTGCTAAGACTTCCACTATCCCGCAAAGTTTCTTAAGTGGCTATAAGTTCTTCCTGAGGTGTGGGGAGCCCAGTAGGCTAATGGGCGATCGCCAAGTGGCCTCTGATTCTGCCTGCTGTGAGTTGGGGTCGATCTTACCAGGCGCCTCTCCAAATGGGAGTTCCCGAATCCTGAGTTTAGTGGCTTCCGTGTGTGCAAGAGATGGGGGTAGAGCCTTGACCTGGAACTTTTAACAGTCCCTTGGGAGCTGTGAATGTTCCCGGGGGCGTCTAGCCCCTCTGGTTTTTGCACAGTGCCCAATAACTCTGTGTTTTTTATGGCTCTTTTTTTCTCCGTGTTCAAAATGCGTCAGTGTAGGTCACTGCCATCTTGGCCCCCTGTACCTGATTTTTTTAAAGTGTAGATTCTACTGACCTGAACCTGGGTCCTCACGCTTGCCCCACAAGCACCTTACATGGAGCTGTCGCTGGATTCTACCCCTGTAGACTTTTAAATCACCTCTGTAGTCCTTATAATGTCAAATTCATTGTGACTCCTGTGCCGCGACTATTTTCATTCAAACTACCACACTTAGTTGCTGGGCTTTGTCTACCAAATATAAGATTCCTTCCCCAGCTTTCTCTTCTTCCTTCTCCTTCTTTTACTCTTGTTCTTCTTTGTCTTCTTCACTCTCTTCCTCTCCTCCCCTTCCATCCCTTTCTCCCCAGTGAAGCAACTCCCAGGTCTCCTGCATGCTAAGCATAATAATATTAATAATAATAGCAAAAACAATAATAATAATAATCCAACAATTTTTCTTCTACCATCAAATATCAACTCCCTTTAAAACTGTTTCTTGGATTCTTTTAAACCTTACTGGTCTTTCCTAAGTATCCAATTATTAACTGGAGCATACAGACAATAGATTTTGTGCATTGGATAACTACTATTGTATTGTGACATGTTCCCTCCAGTGCCACCTGGACCATGATGCTACTGTTTTCTATTCTGCTCAGAGTGGTTGGTAACTATCCACCTTTTTGTGAGGCGCACCTCTTCAGAGACATAAAGTAGATTTATGATGATCAGGAGAGAAATACCCAGAATATAAAAGTCATCAACTTTCCCCAGAAATAAATGGGAAAGAAAAGAGGCAAGACTGAACGATCTGATCCCCAGCAGAAGCCCTTAGCTATTGATCTCTGGGTCTCTTTTTATCCCTATGCTGTCTGTGCCCCTGTTTATTTACATGGTATTTCTCCAAGACTTCCCCAGCTCATTGCCACTCCCATTCAGTATTGACCTCTCCCCAACCCTGCCACCAAGGTGTTACCCTCCTCCCTGGGTCTTGTGCTCTATCCCTTACATCTTGGCCATCTTTTCACAGCCACTTCTACTTGAAGCTAACAGTAAGCATTGGGAGCCCATTCCTATAACTTGGAATGAATATAAGATGCTACCTTCTTTCTAAGACCTGTGGCTGTCTTCTGTAGCTCTCAGTCACTGTCTACAAAATCCCAAGATTTGATTTATGCATTCAGTCCCACTCAGAGCTGTCCAACACTCACGGGCTGGGCATTTGACTTGGCAAACACTGAGAGCAAGCGTGAGGTTATTTTCAGAGTGATAAATGCTTGTCTTTCAATGGAAAATATAAATTGGTGATGGATTACCCAAGGTTTCGTGCTTACTTTAAATTGAAACATTCTATTGAACTTACCCTAACTGCAGAGTTCTTATAAATAAACAATCCTTCTTGGATTTTTATGACCGTGGGATTGCTGCCAAGTGCAGGCATTCCCAGTTGGTGGCCTAAAAACCGGGTGAAATAGAACGGAAAACACAAGCATTAGAGAGAGAGAGAGAAGGAAAGAGATGATAGTGCTATTTCCTTGAGAGCGATCAGGCTGGGGCCCTGGTTGTTTCTTTGAAGCCCTCTGCATCCCCACACCCAGGGGAGTCCTCCATTAAGCGGGAAGCAAGTTTGCCAGGAGCAGTCAGCAGCCCCTGAACGTTGCAGGAGAGTGAGTTCCATGCCCCCACTCAGCTGCTGTGGGAGGCTGTCATTCACCAGTCTCTGTGGCACTTTGGAAGAGTATCCCTTTCTCTTTGGAACCTCAATGTGTGAAGCCAACTGTCCCTAATCTGTCCCCACTGCTGGGACAGTTCCAGGTTTTTGGATTAAACACTTTGGGCATAAATCTATTTAAACCGTTCCTAAATAAGAAATTATGCAAGGCTCTTGGGTGAAAGATTCTCTCTCCCAGGGAATTAAAACCTTCTTCTCTGATTGTTCCACTGAGTACAAAGTAGCTCAGGGTCCTACTCTCTAATCGGTTAATGTCATTTGTTTCCCGCTGGGAAGCTGCTTGGAGGGGCCTCACACTCTTTCTTCTGGAGGGCCTCTTAGCTGGCCAGCAAGGAATCTGAATTCACAAGTTATTTACTTTTTGCTTCCATTATTTATTTGGTGGAGGGATCAGTACTGAGAGAGTCACAACATAAAGTTCCATTGCATGAAAGGTCAGAGAGAATTACTGGGCCCTCAGCTGCCTTGCTTTATGACAGTCATCACTTGCATTCGTGGAAGAACTAGGTGCCTTTCTATTTGATGGAAAAGATGTAAATATCTCTCCATATTTTAAGGAAAGATGGAATGATCTCTGCTGTGCGGCTGTTACTAATTGGTTGGGGTGTTGGAAATAGAATTTTCTTAAGCTTCATGCTAAAAATGAGACATATGGGGAACCATGTTCTTAACCACTGTCAGGAGGTTCCCTCAGTATGTGCACAGGTAAGGTTCCACAGTAGACATGAATTCGTGTGCATGTGCATGAGTGGTGGCCTCTCACTTATTTCTGTGGACTGACATGATGCTTCAAGTCAGGGTGGGAAAGGTCCTGAAGGGAGGAAGATGAACTAAACTGTGAGGCATTGAGCTAAGTGAGTACAAGACTCCAGGAGATCGCTTGGCTCCCCAAATGGAAAGAGAAGGCCTGGGGAAAGGAATGTAGGCCAGGGGCAGTCTTGGTTTCTGCTTTGAGAATGTGATGTGGCAGATCCATGGAGGAAGGGAAGTAGGGCTGGGAGGTGGCTTAGTGGATAAAGCAGTTGCTGAGCAAGCATGAGGATCAGAGTTCAGATCCCCAGTAGTGGTATAAACGGATGTGTGGGCCTGTCTGTAAACCCAGCACTGGGGAGGCAGAGACAGGATATTCCTTGGACAAACTGGTTAGCTAGATGAGCTAAACTGATGAACCGCAGGTTGAACAGAGACTCAGTAAATAAAGTGGAGGAGAGCTACAGAATATGACACTAGATGTCAACCTCTGTTCTCCACACACAGCTACACTCACCCACATACCTATGTGCCCATATGCACAAGAGCATGCATATACACATACATACACACACACACACACACACACACACACACACACACACCACACAAAAAGAGAAATGATCATGATCACTGAGGTAGGAAAAGACTAGGTTCTTCAACTGAATCCGGGGAGAAGTATTACTAGGGACGTCCCTGGAAAGGTGTGAGCAGGAGCTGGGCAGCCTCAGGAGATAGTGCACGGTAACAGCTGGCTGTACTCCCTCAGAGGGGCATCCTGGGGTTCCTGGATATGAGGGCAGCTGTGCCCTTAAGAAAATCACAGCTTTTTACACAGCCAACATACACCACCACTTCAGGAGGTAGCCAAGGGCTCAACACATTTACATCATTTTCTCCCTATGTCCCATTTTCCTCTAGGTAGGACCTTCTTCTGGCCAGATGAGAGGCAGCTAGAGAGGCTACATGCACACATTGGCTCTGAAACAAAGGATGACATCTGGAGGGATCTCAGAGGGCTGAAGCACAGGCAGGACATGTCCCACACAGGAATCTACTAGTGGGTCTGTTTCCATCAAAGGTTTGATGGTCTGAAAGTTTTGGCTCTTGTAGTACTTCCAGCTTTGGAACATGTTAGATTTAGGGCTTTCGGCTGGGGGATAATCACTCTGTTTTCATATCAGCTGCCAGTGACATCCACTGAACCCAACTTTCTCTGTATGTCAAGGGTCAACTTCATAGCAACTTCAGAAGCTAACTTTATTTATATGGATCCCGTTTCTTAGGTATGGAAACAGAGGCAGTTAAAGTATTTGTGGAACAAAGGGGAAAGGCCTGCCTGGTTGCACTGGATTCTTATCTCCATCTTGGTCTGCACCATTTCTGTCTCCATCATCACCCAGCACTGTGCCTGGGGCATGCCTCCTGATTGTCCTGGCAGAATGTTCCACATAGTTACTTGACGGTAGGGTCAGGCACTGCCCTGGAATTTCTTTGTCTTCTCCACCCAAATCGATAGAGCCTAACGTGCTAAAAGCACTGTGGACACAAGGTGACAAATTACGCTAGCCACTGGGATACTGGGTCATCAGAATGTGGCTGGCTGACCAGTGGGCAGAGTCCTCCTCCACCTACTCTTTCCCGGCTCTAGTCACTTCCTCTCTTCATTTCCCCTCCCCTCTCTGGATGAACAGATGTATTTCTCCTTGAGCAGTGTGGGGCCGAGTTAGGCCCCTCAGTCATATAGCACTGCAAACACTGATCAAGGAATTGGTCCAAACAAGTACAGTTACTTTCCTGAAAGAGATGCTAGAGCCAGCTGTGACTTGAATAAAGCGTTTCTGTTGTTTTGTTATGTTTCGTTGACCTCATTCGCTTATCAGGTGAGATACAAACGAACCAAGATGTCTGAGGACACAGCTTTGTACCAGTGTCCTGGAATGCCAAGGTTAAAGCTGATGGGCCAGTTAAGCTTTTCAAGGGAATTTGCCCTTGCCCAGACTTCCCTCAAATGGGCCAGTCACCTTTGCAAGCCTTGTGCTCTGCTGTGTATCCTATGTCTAGCATCATCCTGGCTGATAATGGAGAACACAGGTCTTCACTTCATTCTGAGTGCCCTTCGGGGTAGTTTAACCACATTTCCATTCTGGATCTTTCCTCTCTTCCAGCTTTCTCTGCAGGAGATCCAAAGAACCCCGTGGACTGAACACCTGAACACTTTGTTGCCCTGGGTCACCCCTCATCACCGAAGGCCCTCCGATTAAGACAAGTGAGTGATTTTAGGTAGAACACACATGAGGGAGTTTTAATTTTTAATGATTGCCTTTTATCATTGTTTTCTTTTTATGAAAAACAAGTGAGAGCATTTTCCACTTACAGCTGGGATAAAAAGCTGTTTTCAAAAGCAATTGTATTACTGGGCATGGGGTGGTGCAAACCTGTAAGCTCAGCATGCTCCTGGGGAAGTGGGGAGGATCACAAATGCAAGGCCAGATTAGATAACAGAGTGGGACCTTGCTTAAAAAACAAGGCACAAACTGACAGAAACTCAAACTTCATCCAAGTATAGAGGACATAGCTCAGTTGTAGATAACATGAAAGACCTTGGGTTCAACTTGAAGCCCCGTAAAAACAAAAGCAGAAAACTCCAAAATTTATTTAATGAAAAATAAAATCAAGCGAACTTAAAGCCAAATACTAAGGAACCGTGGGTGTTATTGGTGGACATTCCGAAGTTTCTAGAAGGCGGTGTCTAGAGAAGGCCTGGGTCTGTGTTGCAGCCCACTTGGGATTTCTGCCCCCCACGGCCCCCTGGCTGGCAATAGAGGGTGCCACATGTACAAAGCTACACTTCCGGTTTGAGGGAGTCACCATCACTGCTCAGTGTTTCTCTCTGGAACTTGCTCCCAGGATGAGAAGGAAGACAGAGGAAAGCAAGGATCTCCTGCACCACACTCTCACCTTCTCATCCTCACCCCACCCCAACCCCTATTCCCAACTCCCCCACCTGTAACCTCCCCCCACCTGCTCCACATTCAGCCTTTCTGGGCCTTTGACCTGCTCCTTGTTCTCTCCAGGGTTCTGTTCTTTATTCTGAAGGGGTAAGTCATGGCTGCTCCATCTGTGATGTTGCCCCTGTTGTGTGGCTCTCAGTGTCCTTGTCTTTCCAAACAGAATTGCCTGGCCAGGCCCTGATTAGATACAGCCTCAGGGTCAAAGTTCTGGGAGCTTCTATCCCCTTGTCCAAGGCAGAGGTGGTGTGTAGGACAGCTTCCATGCCTGAGGAGGTCTCACAAGGAAGACATTTCTAAAGCTTGGATCTGGATCTGGATTAGCTAAGACTAGGAAGTTGTGGGTAGAGGGAGGAATAGAGTATTTATTATTAAAGAACTGCCATTCTCTGTGGCACTGGAGACTGTCAGTTATCTTTACACACACACACACACACACACACACACACACACACACACACACACCTTCCCTTGAACGTGATGATGTACAGTATCTGATAAAGTATATGGTATCTTACATAGGTACTGAATTTCTCAGAACCTCTTGCAGTGAGCTGGAGCCATCTGAGTAGAGAAAATACTTCTCTTCTAGAGGGAAATACTAAGGTAGAAGCATCTTCTCTTCTCTCTCAGCCAGAGCCTAAGCAGAGATGGCTGTCTTGGGCCAGGTATATGAGAACCCTTTTGTGGTGAATGCTGAATAGCCTGAATGGCCTGGACTTGTAAGAAACAAAGACTCTTATTCTTTCAGCCTCTGGGTCTCTTCATTCAGCAGTTGATTCTCTGCCTATGTGCTCTTTCAATAGCCATCAAAAAGTCACATCAAATTGAGCAGAAAGTAGAGAGAACCCACCATCTTCTTGCACTGAGGCATGCAGACCCTCCTGTCAGGATCCTGTCTAGGGGCTCCATTTGTTGCACTGTTTGTTGACATTTCGGTTTTCTATGTTCTTGGGTTTAAATAGATATATAAACACACACACCGCTGTGTGTTGTGCAGAATAGAGTCTGTGCCCTAAAGCCCTCTGTGCTCTGTCTTTTTATTTTTTCTCTCACCCAAACCTTAAAAATCATTTTACTCTCGCCACAGTTCTACCTTTTCCCCATTTCCACAAGGAAATCATACAGAAAGTGGTTGGTTAATTTCAATATTGGTTCTTTATTTTCACTTAGTCCTATGTATTTAATTGTTTTTCATTTCTTTTCATGTTTGTTTTTAAGATCGATTTGATTGTCTATTTACATGTATGTGTTCATGTGTGTATGCAATTGTGCCTGGAGGCTAGAAGAGGGTGCCAGCTGCCCCGGTGCTGAAGTTACAGGTGGTTGTGAAGCATCTGACTTTGAGTGGTGCTAGGAACTGAACTTGGGTCCTCTGGAAGAGCTTCAATCACTCTTAACCACAGAGCCATCTCTCTAGCCCGTCATGTTCATTTTTTTTTTTTTTAGTGTCAAATGATACTCTATGGTTTAGATGTCCATTCACTGAAAGACATCTCATCTGAGTCCTTGTTTTGACAGTGATGAATGAAGAAGCTGATGTGAACATCCCTGTACAGTTTTTTCTATTGTTTTGTTTTTGTTTGTTTTGTTTTTTGAAATAGGTTTTCATGTCCTTCAGTTAAATACTAAGATGCAAAAATGCTGGATTTGAGTGTTTGTTTTCTGGCATTTGTGTGTGTGTGTGTGTGTGTGTGTGTGTGTGTGTGTGAAACTGTCAAATCCTCTTTTAAAGTAGCCAACCAATGTTGCATGCCCACCAGCAGTGAGTGAGAGCTCATGCTTGTTATGAATTGAATATTTATGTCCTCCTTCAAATTCATATATTGAAATTCAAACCCTTAAGGTGGGTGTTTCGGAGGTAATTATATCCAGAGAGTGTCGCCCTCATAAATGGGATTAGTGCTATCAGAAAAACAAACAAATAATGCTCCAGAAAATAGACTCTTTTCCAGCTCTGTTCCAGTGAGGACACAAGGAGAAGACAGCCATCGAGGATCCAAGAAGATCACACTTCCCAGTCACTGTATCTGCTTGCACCTTGACCTTGAACTTCCCAGCCCCTAGGACTGTGAACAAGAACTACAGCAGCTTTCAACAGTAGTGGGGACAGACTGGGGTCTGTTCCAGGCCCTTGCCAGCATTTGGTGGTTCACTTTTATTATAGCGATTGGCTGTGAGGCCCTTGAGGGAAGAGTCTGACTGAGCCACATGTCTGTCTTCAGCTGGACACAGAGCTTACCTGTGAACACTAATATGACACCATGAATGTCCAGATCAAAGGAAACAGGCCAGTCAGTCATTCAGGTAATATGGAAACCTAGTGAGAGTGAGGTAGGCACAGAGGGTGAGTCTAGAGGTGTAGATCTTGGAGTCTGGTTCTGGCTTAGCTAGCACTAGAGCTCATTCTGTCCCAAGCCTCAACTTTCCTGTATTTAAATGAACATATTACACCAGGGTGGGTCCCAGGCCCTGTCAGCGTTGAACAGCCTGAGGTTCGAGGTTTTCTCTGCTTGGAACACTTTGTTCCTCCCGCATTGCTTGGCTATGCTGGAAAGAGTTACTCTATCTTCCAATTGCAACATAAGGCTTTCCTCTTCCAGGGAATTTCCCTGCTCTCCTCCTCTCCACTGGTTAGTTTTTGGTGACCAAAACTCAGGTGGGAACATCTTTAAAAAAAAAAAAAAACAGGTTTAGTTTTGCTATTTTTGGTGTCTGTGTGTGTGTGTGTTCAGGTGTCCACAGAGGCCAGAAAGGGTATCAGATCTGCTGGAGGTCTGCTGTTGGGGTGTGAGATCTCCACAGGCTCATTAACTGGGTGCTTGGTCTCCAGCTAGAGGTGATATTTGGAGAGGCACTTGAAAATGTTAGAAGATGGGCCCAAATGGAGGAACTAAGCCACTGGAGATATATCTTTAAAAGGTATAACACAGAGAGAGAGACAGAAAAAGCAGTGGTTATGAGCAGCCTGACTTTGGTGTGGGAACTGAACTCAGATCCTCTGGAAGAGCAGAGAGCCCTCTTAACCCTCTTAACCATGTAGCCATCACTCCAGTCCTCAAGAGAACACCTTTAAAGGAAAAATGTATTTGGTTTGATTGGTGATCTTCGAATATATAGACCTTGGATCTGTTGCTTCCAGGCTTGTGGTGAGGTATAACATCACTACAGGGAGCATGGGCTGGCACCAAGCTGTTCCTCTCATGATGAGCTCTCTCTCTTTCTCTGTCTGTGGAGATCTCACACCCCAACAGCAGACCTCCCATCTCTCCCAGACTAGATGTGTTCCTTTCCTTATGCATATTGCTTATAGTTTTCTTGTCACAATGGCCACCTCACTCAATAGCACTGATTTCTGTTTCCCCAGTCTGGCTCAGGCTTTCTGAGGACATGTCTGAACTGCTCCTATTATCTTCTCTGTCCCCAGTGCAGTATCTAGTCTTCGAATGGAGATTTAATATTTTTTTAATGAATAATAAATAAAGGGATACGTGAAGGAATAAACAGGTCAAGAATTTATTATTTTCTATTTAACAGAAACCCTTTTCTCGTGACTACATATTTATTTTGTTAGTTTCTCAGACCTCAGTTGACTCTTTTTATGATTTTGCAGGGTAATTTGCATAACCATGGGAATAAATACCTCATGTGTAGATGAGGATAGGGTTTTATTTTTCAGTGGGCTGGCTTAGCCATACTGTAGAGTTATTAATATACTTCATGCCTCTAGGCAATTTGACAAGAAAGATAATACAAACTAATAATCATTAAAATTATACAAAGACAATTTAGAGTCTTTTCTAAATTCATGCTTTGGGGATTCACTTGAAAGAGTAAAGCTGATATTTCAAATCCCATCCTAGAGGAATTCACTCTAGAATCTCCATGAGGCTTTTAATTTAGTCCAGCCATTCGTTAGGCTGAGTGGTCTTCTAAGGTGGGAAAGGGAAAAAAGAAACAGGTTCAAACTCAGACTGAAGTGGCTGGGACCATTCCATTTTAGGAACTTTTGATTTTATTCTCTAACCTGACTTCTTTGTGTTTCATTAATTTAGTCTAATCTTGTTTAAGGAATGAAAGCTAAGCCTTCCCCAGCAGCTGCTAGTGCAGGGCTAAAACCTGCAGCTTGAGCCTTGAGAAGTGGATTGTAATATCTCAAATTTCATATGAAAAGTAGAATTTGAAAAATGTACAAAAGAACACACTGTTGACAGAATTCCTGATGGGGAGCAGGGAACCTTCATTGGATACTACTTACCCTGAGTGCAAATGGACTTTAAGCACATTGAAAATTGTATCACAAAAAAGAAAGAAAGAAAGAAAGAAAATTGTATCACTTGCATTCCTTACTTTTGAGTCAGGATCTTCTGTAGCTGGCCTCAGAGTCTCTATATAGCTGAGGTTGGCCTTGAACTCTTGATCCTCCTGCCTTCCTCTACCACTACTTCTGGCTTCTTTATCCTGTTTCTAAATGAATAGAAGTGAAATACCCACTCTCAAAGCTGATGTGAAGCACTAAGGAGCCACCTTGAGAATGTTTTTAAATCTTAAAGAGGCTGAAAATTGTATATTACATCAGTTTTTATTTTTAGAAATGCTATAATATTGTCTTCAGAAGGTTTTTTTGTCCATATGGTGATTATTCTTTTTTAAAAATTCTCTTTCATTATTATTTTATTTACATTGGAGTTCTACCTCCATGCATGTCTTTGTATGGGTGTCAATCCCATGGAACTAAAATTACAGACTGCTGAGAACTGCCATATAGGTGCTGGGATTTGAACCTGGGTCCTTTGGAAGAACAGCTAGTACTCTTTATTGCTGAGCAATCTCTCCAGCCCTATTATACTAGTTCTTAATTGAGGGTACCTTGGGGTATTTTTGGCACCATCTGGGGATTTCCATCTTGTGGGTGAAGCTAGGGTGCTAGAAAAAACACACAGTGCACAGAGAAGCACTTACTGAAGATAGGTCACTTGTCCCTGAGCACCAGCAGTTCTTGTCTGCTGAGAATCCTGGTCCACTGTGCTACAAAAACAAAGACAAGAAATTCCAGTGCTTATCTGGCCACACTGCTCTGGAGCACAGACCTGTCATGGAGATAGGCTGAGACACAGTGGAATTTCAGTGGACAGACAAGCAGAGGAGGCAGAAGCCAGTCCTGGTGAGGGGGTTGGCCTGGGTTTGCTTTAGCTCTCTGTAAAGACAATGGGTTCTGTTAGATGAGGAGCTTGGTAGGCTCTAGAAGGTTATTTATTTACTTAGTTTGTTCTAGGAGGTTGCATTTGGTGCATGGAACGTTGAGCTTTTGTTTTGTAAAAATAATCTTGACCTTGGAGTCCGATACAATTGGATTTGCATCTGAGGTCTATTTCTTTTTTTTTTTTTAATAATTTATTTTTTATTTCTTCAAGTTCCATCTCAATCACAATCCCTTCCCTACTCCCCCCTCCAGTCCCACCCTTCCACCCTCCTCCCCCTCAACCCCCCCATCCTCTTCCCTTCTTTTTTTTT
>CAJQZJ010013817.1:9237816-9261124 GCA_907164525.1 Lophiomys imhausi | reverse complement strand
CACACACACACACACACACACACACACACACACACACACACACACACTGAAAAACAAATAAATATGATGGTGGGCTCTAGCTAATAGGTCTTTAACAGTCCCCTCTTTTTAAATTTGTGATAAAATATACATAAAATAAAATTTACCATCTGTCCGTTTTAAGTGTACAGTTCAGTTCAGTAACTGTAACTAACAGTTGGACACTTTCCTTTTGAAGTACTGAAATTATATACCCATGAAACAACAATGATACTTTATTCTCTGCTCCTAGAGATAGAGGAAATCACACTCTGTTGTCTGATGCTTTGAGCTGACCACTCTAAGCCCCTTGTATAAATGGAATTGTGTATGATTTTTCTCCTTGTGACTGGCTTATTTTATTTAGTATCCTGACTTCTTGGTTTATTTGTTTTGTGGCTTGTGTCAACATTTCCTTCCTTTCTCAGATTGACCAATGCTTCATTGAATTGTAGACCATGCTTTCTCCAGCCACCCACCCTTCATTAGGTCTCCATGTCACCTCTTAGTATTGCCTATTATGAATGATGTTTGGAGCATGGGTATACGAAGATGTCTTCAATACTCTGCTTTTAGTTCTTGGGATATACATGGGAAAATGGATTTGCTGGGTCATGTGGTGATTCTATTGTTAATTTTTTACAAATCATTTTGTTTGTTTTCTGCCACTCTAATTTCTGGTTGCACTGTTTTACATTCTTGCCATTAGTGCACATAAGTTCCAGTATCTCCACTTCCTGGTCACCATTTGTTTTTGTTTGTTTATTTTGATAGCATATGAAATGGATGATACCTTCATTCATAAAAGCTGTCCTATTCTGAGACTTCTTTTCTCTTTCTGAGCCACCATGTGGGTGCTGGGAATTGAACTCAGGACCTCTGAAAGAACAGTCGGTGTTCTTAACCTCTGAACCATCTCTCCAGCCCTCTCTCTACCCTTTCTGATATCAACAAACTGACTCTCATGGGAGAACTGAACTTTGTCAGGTTTTTCACACTACCATCAAAACAACCCAACAAGATGCTATCAATTTTAGTTTCATTGACTTTCTTTTATTTTTATTTATTTATTAATTTTTTGGTGGGTATGGAGGATCAGTTTCTGTAGCTCTTATATTGAAATAGATTAGATGCGATCTTTTTTTTTTTCATCAAACGCATGGGTGTCTACTGAAGACAAGACATTCTGCTTGCTAATGTGAAGATTATTAAGATAAATCAGAAGTGGATCTGCCTTCAGGAGTCTCCCTGTTGTGGTAGAGGGAAGACAACATTGTATCACAGAGGCCAGGTATGCCTGTGCAGGAAAGGGAGTTGATGAGGGTTAATCCTTGCATGTGGCATATGCAATGACAACTCTCATCTTTCCCCTGCATTTCCAAGAGTCATGTGTTAGTGTTTTCATCTTTTGAGGTATTCCTTGAAAAAGAAAGGATTCCTTCATCCCATGGATGGCAGAAATTCATTTTATCATCAGCCTTGGAGAAGCACAGGACAGAGTAAGGGCTCTAAGAAGTTGTTTTGTAAAGCAACCTCCTAAATTTCTGGTAACCCCTACCTCCACCTCCATGCTATGGATTAGATTCTAGCCATTAGAATCATACGTATTCTTGTCTTATGAAAACACAGATTATAAGAAGTCCCATGAAGGTGATTGAGCAGTCATGCCTAGACCTGTCCACCACTGTTCTTGCAACCTTTCCCAGGGCATTTGACTTTCCACTTTCTAGCTCCCCAGTGTGAATACTAGTTATACAAAAGCCTGAGAAAATAAGTTATGGAGCCCTTACTTGTTGTCAGCATGACTGCGGAGATCAGGATGTGCATAAACCGGTGATTTTTCAGGCTTTGCCTTGCCTTAGGAGACTTCATTTTCAAGCAGCCTTTGATTCAGTGTTGAGGGACAAAAAAAGGACTCTAGCTCCTGAGTGGACCCAGAGACTGCATTATGTGTCAGGAACTACTCAGCAAGCACAGACTGATAAATGACTTATGCCTGAGAGTTGAAAGGGTGCTATGCTGGAAGTTTATTAGGTTGAACTGAGAGTATGGGAGGCCATGGGTGTGTTAAAATCATACCAGAGAAACGAGGTGGGGAACTAACCAGACGTGGCAGACCAAGGGAAGGGTATAACTGCCTCACCTGGACTACCCAGAATGATGGATACCTAGCATTGTGATGTCATGGCCCCACACCAACCTATCATTTGATAGCTCGGTCAAAGACTGGCAAGCACAGACTCACAGACTGTCCCTGAAACTTCAACTCAGCTTGGTCTTCTGCTGCTGATGCAACTTGCTCATGCCTGCCTGTTCCCCTGTCTGCATCTGACTCACTGCTGTTCCCTGCTGCAGATATGGTTTCACGTTTCATCCAGTGGCTGAAACAGTTTTGTTCTGAAACCCTAACCCCAGTGGGGGTTCCCACCCAGCACTGATTTAGTTTGCTGTCTTATCAATACAGATTCTCTCAACCTATTTCTGAAACCTTGGAGTTTTGATGCAGCCTCTTTAACTTGTATTCACTGTATAAACGACATATGTGCATATATGTATGTAAGAACAGATATAGCTACGGGGTGGTGTGTACTATGAGTCAGTATTAGTGATTAAAATTGAAATGAAAAATCCTGCGCTCGCTTTTGCCATATTGTCAAGGTAGACAGAATTATATGACCAATTGCTCCCATGGAAACCTCTGAACCATATAAATGTATTGTCATTCTGTGGTATTCTGGGCTACTGGTGTGTCTCCATCAGAAAGCAAGGTGCACT
Organism: Lophiomys imhausi; assembly: GCA_907164525.1. Classification (NCBI taxonomy): domain Eukaryota; kingdom Metazoa; phylum Chordata; class Mammalia; order Rodentia; family Muridae; genus Lophiomys; species Lophiomys imhausi. The sequence goes on along the minus strand of CAJQZJ010013817.1, from coordinate 9,258,331 downwards.
CAATCTAACCTTTTATGCACTTTGGTCTGCGTGTCTGTCCAGTCTTCATTCCCTCATCACTCAGTCAAGTCCAAGGCTGTGCAGGTGAAAGCACACGTGCATCTCTGCATGCACATGATGCTGGCCTTGTGACATCATCTAGCTCAAGCCAGGATCACCACATTGTGCTGCTGTGGTTCATTTTTCCAATGTTTAGATCACAGAAAGGGAAGAGAGTCATCCATCCCAGGCAACTTGTCCCTGCATATCCAAGGACATAAAGGAGGGGTTTCTAAGGAGTCGTTTTAATGTATTCCTTTGGGTCCTCTGCCGAGAATTTGACAAAATTTCTATCCTGGGACTCTTGAAGGCAAAGGCTCCTAGCTAGCTGTCCCAACTGTAGCCACTTAGGTGCCCCACATGGCCACCTGATTCCATTTGTTCAGTCTGTTCACAGCACAGATTTTTGGGTCAAAGACACAGTGGAACCAAAGTCAGACAAGGAGGATGATCTGTTGAGACTGGCTTGGAGCTCTGACACCTGCTCAGAGAAGGTGTGTCCTAAGAGCTAAGCCAATTATGAATCTCATGGAAAAGAGAGGAGAGGAGGAAGAGGAAGACAAAGGAAGAGGAAGAGGTGGGCGCCACCTGTAACCGAACTTTTAAATTATTATTTATCACTTATTTATTTATTACTAAATTCACTTATAACAAACACCAACAATTTCTTAACTATTAATCCTATAAATTCCTACAACCCCTTTAACCTATCCACTAAACCTATTGATAATTATAACAACTACTTTCATAACCTTTTAGAATGATACAGTCTCTGGGGCAGGTCCTCAGTCGTCAGGAACACAGTCTTTGTTGCAGATTCTTTAACACACTTAGCAGTCCTTTTTCTGGATCTCTCAGATGCAGGTTCGTCAGGTAAGTTGGTTATTACAGTCTCACCTTAAATAAGGCTTCATGCTTTCTTCTCTGTGGGAGACCCCAGCCGTCTGCAGGCCAACTTACTTCTTTTGAATCAGGAACTCAGCTGCTCTGCCTCAGTCCTTAAAGCCAGGCACAGTTTCCCCTAGGCCACTGATTGGACAGATCAAACCCCTCCAGGCAAAAGCTGAGCCACAGGGTCCAGTCCTTGGCCTTTTGGTGTCTTGCTCAGGCTTTCTTTGCTCACCGGCTTCTTTCTGCTTCAGGGAGAGAGCTGGCCATCAACGGCCAGCCCTTTTTTCAGCAGGACTCTTGGAGCTCTCTAGCATCAGGGGCCTCTTCTCTTTCTGGGCTCCATGCACTGTCCTTAAATAGGAGGAACTCTGTTTCAGCTTAATTTGGGCTCCACCCACTTAGCAGCTGAAAACAATGTCATGCCAGATACTTTGTTTCTTCAAGTCTATTGAGTCTTTCCTGTTTTCCTGACTTCAACCTTGTTTTTCAGTCTATTGAGTCTTTCCTGTTTTTCCTGACTTCAGCCTTGTTTTTCAGTCTATTAAGTCTTTCCTGTTTTTCCTGACTTCATGCTGATAATGCTGTTCATGCCCCGAATTAAGAGACAGTATCAGAAACTCCTATATATTTTCTAAATCTAATTTATCTAACCCCTACAGGTTAGTCTTTAAAGGTGTACATAGTTTTTGATAGCACAGGCTGACATACCAATCAGCTACTTCATAGATGACACAGTCAATCCAAATATGTTCCAATATCCCCTATCAATAAGGTGTCACACCTATTGACAGAAATTAATTTGGTGGCTCTTGCCCTTGATGTCATGGAACCCAATGATTGTGAATCTGCTGGGCAATTGATCTATGGGTTTATTGTAACCTAAAACTAGGCACTCGTAGTATAGCAGGGTGGTTGAAGTGTCTGGGTCTGTGGGTTGGAATCAGTGGGCTGTGTTTCTCTCTGATGTCCTGGTGGAGAAGAAACACTCAGAACCATAGCTGATTTTCTCTGGTCTGGTCTGCTGATGGGACCATGAGAGAAAGCTCAAATGCAGCTGGGGATCCATCTATTCCCTCTAGGGACGTGTGAGCACTGGGGAAAGCAGAGTCATGTGGGTGGGGGGGGGGGGTGTTGGGGACTACCATGCCATTTTCTTTGGGGTCATCCAGGTAGGAAGCCTGTGCACTGGGCAGGAGAATGTGTGATCGGTTCAGCAGAGTGCAGACACAGTTGGAGAAAGGTTTCTCCGAAGGCAGAAGTTTCTTCTGGCGAAATCACAGCTCTGAGGCAAACTATTGGTGAACCAGCAACCCTTTATTTGCAGTTTAGGTGTCATGTTGGTCTTAACTCTCCGATGGTACCATCATCTCCTAAATCTCTCAAAAATCCTCTAAACTCTGAGAGGGGTGAGAGTTTTTGAACCTTCAGGAGGGATTTGAGGGGTGAATACATTCTATTGGCTGATATTGAGATGCTGGCAGGGCTATGTTTACATAGGGAAAGGTCCCAGACATTGGTTAGGTGACCAAGCTCACCTGTGACCTCCTGGAGGCTGTTTGGATAGTGCTACAAGGAAGGTAGCTGGTTGGGGACTGTGTTCAATTGCTCCTGAGACAGGCAGAAGCAGGGAGAGAGCTTGTCCCACACCTTCCATTCTCAGGATGGAACATGATGACCCAATTTTGAGATTTCCAGGGTTATTTTAGGCTCTTATCTTACCAGTTCCATGTGAAACCCTCTGGAGGCGTGCCAACAGGCACACAGGGCTTGGTATTCACTTTGGGGAAGTTCTGAACACCACATCTGAGAAAGTTGTCCCAGACTTATCCAAGCTATTCAGTGTCCCTTCCAAGGAAGCATCTGGCCTTTGAGACCCGTTCTTATGCCATGCTTGGCAAGTTATATGCAGAATGATCCCATCTTGTGGTTTCTAATACTCTGACCAAAATTAACTGGAGGAAGAAAGAGTTTATTTCAGCTTACTTCTCATGTCATACTCCATCACTAAGGGAAAGCAGAGCAGGAACTTAAAGCAGGAACCTAGAGCAGGAATCGAAGCAGAAGCCATGGAAGAATGCTGCTTAGTGCCTTATGCTTCAAGGCTTGCTCAGCTTGCTTCTTACACACCTCAGAACCACATGTCCAGGACTAGTACCACCCATAGTAGGCTGGACCTTCCCACATTAATTACTAATTAAGACAATACCCCATAGTGTTGCCTACATGCCAATCTTATGGAAACATTTTCTCAACTGAGGTTCTTTCTTCTCAAATGACTCTAGGTTGTGTTACATTGACATCCAAACTAGCCAGCAAAGATCCCAAAGTTATGCCTCCCGTGCTTCTTCTGGAAGATCCCTTTCCACAAGATTCACAATGACAGGAACAACTCAACTTCTATTAGGCAGTTCCTCCATAATGACTAGAATACATCTGCCCTAGTTTCTCTTGATCCTCACTCAGCTTCCATGGTTGGGCTGGCCATCTTGAGGAGACCCAGGCTTCTTGAGCAGATCTAGGAGTATTGGCATTGAGGTCCCGACCTGATGTTGAAGCCTGGAACGCTTTTTAACCTCTGACTGTGTTTGAAGAGGAAACCCCTTTCAAGAGTGGTTAGGGAGTAGTGAGAAGCCAAAGCCACTCTCGCAAAGCAACTGCTCTGAGATGGAGTATGGTGAAGACTCTCTAGCAAACCACACTAATACACAGGCATGAAGCGAGAGGGGGCAGGTAGCAGGTGAGCACTGGGTTGAAGATTCATACTCTAAGACTTTCTTGTTGTCATCTCAGCATAACTCATCTTAGAGAACTGGCCAAGCTGCTGCCTATTTGCAAGCCTGTTTCTCCCAGGACTGATGGACCCAGACCATAGGAGTTTGTTCACGGAGGAGCATACACAGAGGGCACCCTTTTGTCCTGTTCCTTGGTCTCTGTGTCCTTCCCTCCTCTGAGAATAAATATAGTATCAAAATTCCAGAGACAAATTCAGTTTTTCTATTTCTTTGTCTTACTCCCTGTCTTTTTCCCCCACTTTTCCATCCACAGAACACTTTACTTTGAACACAGTTATTTACTCCTAAAAATATGGCCTCCACACAAGCAACTCCTAACTTACGTGGGCTGTGTGCTTCTGTCCTTTCAGGGGAAAATTACTGGTCTTTTCCATCTTGATTAATTCTTAACTGAATAGAGAATACTTCTCCGTTGCACATGGAGCCAGAAACATAATTGGCTATTTTTCTTTCATATTTTAGAACTATAATGAGTTCAAACATGGCATCATATTCTTCCCTACGCTGATAAACAGTGGAACCACACAAAAACACCACATTATATTAGCTCAGAAGAAAGATGAAAATAACAGTGAATATAGCCAGCTGGTGAGGCCCTAAGCACAGAGGCTTTGCTCAGTGTCAAATGTGAAGTGGGACAATGATCACATGGACACAGCTTTCTCCTTCCCCCCAAGTTGGAGCCACCACTGCAGTCACAATCTGGGCCTGATGCTAACGAGATAATGTTTGTCTGATCAGTCAATGTCTAATGATGAAGGTTATTTTTTAATGCTATTTTTATTTTCCTACAAAAGCAAAAAAAAAAAAGAAGGCCAAATTCCTCATCTTCGTTTCTGTGAATGAGACTGAAGCAGTTGCTTCCCTTTCTCCCAGTCTGGAGCTAAACAAACTGAAGGAATGCTGAATATAGGTGACTTCAAATTCTTATTGCTACAGTTACAGCTATCTCAGAGTAAATGAAAACAGGAAAAGAAGGGTAATTATTGAGTTTGTTCTCATTTGTAATGCTGTCTCAGTCTCCTCTTGCTCCTTTTGTGCGGTCTGACCTAGCTTCAGCTATTTGGCCTTAAACACTGTCACCTGTTGTAAAGGATGGCAGGCAATAGTCCCCCCTTAAAGAAGAAGCATGTCAAAGGGAGATATTCACTGAGCATGTATGAGTGGACAGTGTGTGACTCAGCCCATGAAGGAAACAAGAATATAAGAGGATGCTTGAAGTTTGTGAAGCCTCATTCTGCATAGAGGGGAGGATTGGTGTGGACTGAGAAGGAAGGCTAGGAAAAAGTCATGTGGGCAGGTATGGTGAAAAGGCCTTTAATCTCAGCACCAGGGAGGCTGAGGCAGGATCAGGTGTTCCAGGCCAGTTTGGGCTACAGAAGACCCCCTACACACACACACACACACACACACACACACACACACACACACACACACACACACACACACGAAACAAAACTAAGAAAGAGAAAAGAGTAAAATGTGAGGGAGTTTCCTTGAAAGAAGCCAAGGAAATTACACCAGTGCAATGAAGAGATTACTGTGGCATTCTGATTCCTGTGCGCAGGTGGCTGAACAATAGGCTTTTGGAGGTGGAGGGCAGGGCAGTGAAGCCATCAGAGGGCCTTCTTTCTGGCTGCCTCTGCTGAGCACTTCATCTGTCTCTTCACAAATCCTTCGAAGTGCTCACTTATGCCTGTGCAAGACAGCTGTTGTCACCTGTTGGGGTCTGTGGAAATTAGAGGAGGAGCCGGTGTCATGTCTGGGTCACTGTGTTGACAGCCACTGACAATGTGTGAGTGTAGCTGAAAGTCCCAGGCAGAGGTAGTCCAGAGACTGCCAGCTGCCAGGCCTCCATGAGAGCCTCCATAAGCTGGAGGAATCAAACCTCTGTAATTCCTTTCCCATGTTTTTGAGGGAAAAGAAGCCCCATACATGACACATGCCAAGGGCATTAATCATATCATCTCTGCCTGGGGGTGCTGGCCCAGGAAGAAGGGAGCCCTTCTACCCTCTGCTCATCATCTCTTGTAGTATCAGATGTGTGCTTGCTGTATATTCCATCCTCTTTATAAAGTCACTCTTTTCTCCTCTGGCTCAAGTAATGGCTGCTGGAAACTCAGATTAGTTTTGCCTACATGATCATAAACATAACAACCCTGCTTTAAGTTCTCTTTTATTTTAAACCCATTGAATCCAGTTTGTGTTGTCTATATGCTCTTGGTTTTGTGGCTTTCCACTTGATATTGACCCTGCCTTATTTATTTATTTAGAGTCAGGGGTTTGTGTAGCTCAGGCTGGTTTCAAACTCATCACTTAGCAAAGCATGCCTTTGAATTCCTAAACTTCCTAAGCAGTGTGATTTCTGGGGTGCACTATTACAGCTGGTTTCTGTGGTGCCAGGGATTGAACCTGGGGCTTTGTACACACTAGGCAAACATTCTACCAACTGAGCCACGTCCCCATCATCTCAGTCATGACTTTTATTCCGTCGTTTTGATGCTTTTTTGTGTGCTAAGGCCTGCCTTGCTGGGACTTAGGGACGATTTCCATTCTCAGGACAAACTAGTTTCTAGAGGCAGCAAGCAAAACCGAGCCTTCTTTATGAGGTAAGCAACCAAGCTACAACCAGTCACCTTCTGGTTGAGTTCTTACTCTCTGGCTACTGTCTGACCAAGTTCCCCAGAACCAGTCACCAGACAGATGGAGCCAGCCTCCTTCCCTCAGGCTCCAAAGCCCAGATGGACTGACTCAAAGCATCACCCCTTTACATGCACCACCATTGATTCCTGTGGCAACCGCAGTAAAACTCTGGCCTAACATTTTCCACCTACTTTGTCTTCTGTGTAACTTTGTTGCTCTCCTATGAATCCTTTCCTGGGGTCATGGCCTGTCCTTCCTCTTGAGATTTGACTGTAGTATCCTTCTCCTGGCCGGGGGACTTGCTATTCCTAGAAAATAATAAAACCTGCACTTTTAAATAGTTTCCAAACGCAGGACATGTGGGTTCTGTGTGCTCTGTCAATTTAATGGCATGCAAAGTATGTATGAAGCAGGTCCTAAACTCAATGCTAGGAGTTCAGAAAAGAGAAAGACCTGTTTATTTTTGGTGTCAATGTGCCTACAAATGAGCATCACAGTGGGAGAGCTTCCTGAACGATGTGTGGTGTGAGAAGGAACAAGAAAAGAATATTTCCAGCTTGGGATAGGGTCACAGTGCAGGATGTCAGGGTAAGTCCTCAACAAAAATGCAACACGTCATGTGACAGTTCTTAGGGTGTGTGGCCATCAGAGATGGGGTGGGAGCATATGTTTGTGTCACATCTGAGGGAGAAGCACCTGTTTTGCTGACAGTTGGTGCCTCATATGTGGTTGTTACTTGTATGATGAGAGGTTTCCCCTGTGCATATGAATGAAGCTTAGATGAGTCCACATGCACAGATACTTCAGGCAAGAATGAGCAGAGACCATTTATCAGGCGGCTTTGGGGCTGGAGGAGAACAGCAGGCCTGTGAACAGAGCTCAGTTGATAAATGCTGGCTGTGCAAACATGAGGACTTAAATTTAATTCCCAGAACCTACGAAAAAAAAAAAAAAAAGACCCATATCCCTCAAAAAACCTGGGTATGGTGGCTCCAGCTTAAAATCCCAGTACAGGAGAGGGAGAGACAGGAGGATCCTTGGGGTTTGCTGGACAACCAGCTTAGCCTACTTGGTGAGTTTTAGGCCAGTGAGAGACCCTGTCTTAATATGCAGAGTGGACAATGTCATGAGGAGCAACAGCCAAGGTTGGCCTCTGCCTTCGAAACACACATGTATGTATATGACCATGCACACATATGTATGTACATATATGTACACATATAAAATATGGAACCAGCAGCCAACATCTAATAGTGTGGAGATTTCACACAAAACTCTTCATTTTGCATGTTTCTGGAAGAAATGAAATGAGTATTGGAGTGTTGGCCGAAGCTAGACAACAGCTGGTCTCGTGGGCTGGGTCAGGGTCCCTGGTGTTTGTCCCAGTCCTTACCTGGACACTTTCCCCATTGTGTTATGTATTTGGTTTTCAAAAGCATTTCCAGCCTGCTGTACACACTTCCCTCTGTCTACACCTCCTTTTTGTGTGTTAAATAACTATGAGAGAGTTGAGGTCCAAGTTGGGCAAAGACTTGCACACTGAGGCAAAAGGGGATTTAGGCCTCCTAACTTGAGTCTACCACCAAGAGATGGTCTGCAGAAAACAACACACCTGCCTGCAACTCATGGTGACTTACTCTACACTTACATGTTCTCCTCACTAGAGAATGGAAAATTGAAACACTCAGGCTAAGAATTAAGGAAAAGGGGAAATGAAAAGAACGAAAGCAAACAAAATGAAATGTGTCTTGCACTTAAGAAGCTTTGATGAACATCTTTGGAAATACTTATTCCTAAAGAAAGATAAGAAATCAGTTTGGAAAGGGAAAGACAGTTATGTAATTTTCTAAATTAACATAGCATATACTGCCTCAATAATTACTTGTTAGCTGGATTAAAATGAATCAACTTGAAAGTTGAAGAACAGAACAAGCAGACTAATTTAAATGCTGATTTGAAACACTCAGGACTCGTTTTATCTTGATTATCAGCAAAATAAAATTTTGAATTTCTTCAGTACAGACAGTTCAGTGGCTCAGTGGTTAAATGGATTGCCCTCTTTGGTTTCTCCTTTGCTATGAGATGGAAGCTGCTCTGGTCCAAGCTGAGAGTCAGCATGCTTAGACTATCTAAACCCGTCCATTGCCCTTCGATCTGGTCTCAGCCATTGTAATTTTCACAAAACAGTCACTCACAAAATGTAAAGACTTAGATCTGAATTTACAGTACACACCTGAAATGACTTTTATCAATTTCAATCCGTAGAATGGAAGAATCATTATATGTTAGGCATAGAAGGAATCATTTATGTCAACCCCTAGGGTGAGGAAATAGAGCCAGAAAAAAAAAAAGGATTTTTTTTTCTAAATAATGCTGTAGTTAGACCCTTGAAGTGGCTCTTTTAAATCTCTGATTTTTTTCAAGGAAGTGTTTTTGTTTGTTTTTTTATATTTTGACTTTTAGAGACAAGACCTTATGTATCCCAAGATAGTCTTAAACTTACTATAGAGCCATGGAGGACCTTGAACTCCTGACCCTCTCACCTTCACCTCCTAAGTGCTGAGATTTCAAGCATGTGTCACGCACCAGATGAGTTCTGTTTTAAAAGAAAGAGATATTTCACAAAAATGGGCATTATGTACTGTGTTTATAAGCTGCCTTTGTCAGCTGACCAGCATCCTCAACAAGTTTAAATGACTAGACTCCCTGCAGGAGTGACATCAGCCACTGATCTGTAATTGCTGCTTCCTTATAAGTTTTCAACATTCATCATCAAAGTAATTCATGTGACAACCCTTTTAGCTAGGTGCTTGCACACATCCAGGATGTTTACTTAGAAGATTTACTCCGAAGCCAGATTGTCAATTAGCTTCTGTCTTTGTATACATAATGATAAATTGAAATCTGTGAAATTGTCTCAGCTTCCTGGCAAGAAGATATTGTTATCACGCTTCCAAAGAAATGAGACAGTCTCTCAAATGTAACACTTTGGGGCACTTTTACTTTCTAATATGCATTGGTGACCTGTGAAGGAGAAATATTTTTAACCAACTATTGAAAGGAAAAGACTTCTCTTTCCCTTCTCGACATGTGTATGTGTTTGTATGTGCACATGTGTGTAATGTCTGTGGGTGTCTAAGTCTTGGTCCTCACCTGTACACCTTACCCATTGTGTTAGGTGTTTGATGTGGTAGAAGTTTAGATTTCTTTAGAAACATGGTTGTGTTGACTGAATACTTTTTTTGTTTGTTTTGTTTTGGTCTCAAGTATGGGATGTGGGGATGCTTTGCTCACCTTTGAAAAATAGACTCGTAAAAGGGGCATACAAAACATCTTGATGGAAGAACACGTGATGTTTTGCCACTGAAAACTGTCACATGTGTGGAACATCTTTACATCATTTGATGGACAGTCTCCTTGGAGAGCACATGATCTTGGTCAACAGGAAGTACCTTGTGCAGAGGGTGTGAGGTTGTCCAATTGGAAAGCATCCTTGTGCGTATTTAGAGGAGGTATAAATGGAGGCCCTGGAAACATGGAGGGCCTTTTTGCTTGGCATCTTCTGATCACTGCTTTGCTTTGAAAGATTTCAGACAACACTTTGTCGAAGTTTGATGCTGCCAAGACTAGCTGAAGATCACGGCCCAGGTCAGGTTGATCCCAGGTTGGCCCTGCCTGGGGCCTCAAAAGCTGTTGCTTCTTTGTCTGTCCTTGTTGGTGCTCCTGGTTAGCTGTTCTCCCGTTGCTGCTGATTGTTGTGTTCCCATTGCTGATTGGGTCTGTTCCTGTGTGTGCTATTTTGGCTGGACTGCTGACGAGTTGCCCCAAGGACCTGTGACTGAGGAGGTCTTCATCTTAATATCCTTTCTCCCATACCTCAGGTGGATGGGCTGGAAGGTGTATAGAATTATTAATAAATGGTTTAAAAATACACCTTCAGTTTGGTTTACAAAAGCACTTCCGTCTTGCTGTCCAAACTTCTTCATTCTCCACCTCCTTTTTGCGTGTTAAATAACTGATGAGAAAGTTGAGGTCTAAGAGAGCCAAGACTTTTACACTGAGGCAAAAAAGGGACTTAGACCTCCTGACTTGAGTCTTCCTCAAAGAGATGGCCTGCAGAAAACAACACTTCCACCCCAAGTTCGTGATTGTGTGTGTGTGTTGCATAAGAACATTAAATGAGCCATTTACCTGTCATAAAAAATGGATGATGAGCTTTGATTTGGGTTTCTTGTTTTCATTTCAGTGTTTTAAGCTTGATCTAGGTTCATTGGCTTTAACGTCCTTTCTTTTAGACATTGTTTATTTAAGCTGTAGATTTCCTGAGTATAATCCTAATGTGTACTCTGTGCCATGTGCCATTGCTCCTGTATCCAAACAGCTTGTCCTTGTAATTTAGGTTGTCTCTCAGGGATTTTCCCCCTTATTTCCAAGTGGTTGCTCTCCAATACTAACTACTAATGTTGTTTCATTTCGGGTAGAGAAGAATCTTGCATACTTTTTACTTGGGGGAATTTATTGCAGTTTTTACTTTGTCCTGGAAGATAATTTTTAATAAACTTTCCATGTTTACTTGAAAGGGATGAATACACTATGCCTTATAAAGCTTATTATTTTCTATAAATACAACTTAAAATTTTATTATCCAGTTTGGCTGTTTTCTCTTGACTTATTATATATCTGATAAAAGAAGTTTGCTTTTCTCCCATTCTGATTGCTAATTTGTTAACTCATCTCCATATTTAATGGCATTACTCTTCAGTATATGATCACCTGCTTCATGCTGAAGGTGTATTTTTTTATTATTTTCTTTGGCCTGAGAATTGGTATGGATCTGATACAGTCACTTTTTATTTTGCTTGATATTGTGTCATGATCTCTTTTCTTTAAAGAAGATGTGCATTTTAAGTTCATTTTTATATTCATTAGAAATGCAGTTAAGGTAGGATGTTTTAAAACTCTTGCACAGCACCAACCAGTCCTGCATCTCCCCCAGACACCGCTGCTGCTGGTAGCTTCTCTCACACTCTGTGACTTTGCTGTGTAAATGAATGAGTGTGGATGTACTCATGCATACAAACACACACACACACACACACACACACACACACACACACACACACACCCCAATGGAGGCACACTCTACATTCTGTTCTATAACTTCGTATTTTTCAGGGATCTCTACATGTCTAGAGTATTTCAGTTGTTTTCATGCAGTTTACAAAACTGACAGATTTTGTAAGAATGATTTTTTTCTTTTGTTTGATATTATGTCATGATCTCATAAGTGCATTATGATGTACTTATGAGTTACTGTTTGCGTGGGTGTTCCACTTTCAAGTGCATTAGACTTAAAGCTGGCTGTTGTCCGTCTCAAATGACTCTAAGTTCATGCCCTATATTCCTTCCATTTGAAAATGGATTATTCTCTTCAAAAGCTCAAGGCAGAGTCCTGTTTGCAACACACTTGACTCCACCTGCATCTCCACTCTCAGTGACTGAGTTGTGCAGACTCTGCTCAAGTCTGTCCCCTTATTCCCACTCTGCTGCTTCAGGGTACTTAAGTCACTGACTCTATGCTTTCAATGGATCTTTCATGTCTGTTCCCGCCCATCTCCTCTCTCCACAAACAGTGGTGTGAAACTGAGCTCTGTACCATGCACCTCTCTGTCCCAGTCTCTTGTTTCCACCTCCCCTGGGTTTACTGTTCCCTTTAGCACGCACTCTATCATCATTAGTGTGTACGACCTAGACCCACTGCCTGTACCAACCTTTGTTCCCCTACTGCCATATTGGCCGTCAGATGCAATTCTTGAATCCATTTCACACTTTCCAAAATTCAGACCTACATATATATGGTTTCATTTTCCTTTAATGACACATTTTTACAATTTCCTTCTTGATTTGCAAAGTTTGGATCATATTTTAAATTTCAGTTTGGAGCTACTCTGGTCCACACTACCCCACTTCTGCTTCCCATGGCAGGCCTTGCTGTCACTTTCTAAGACTCTGACTTTCCTATGTCCCACTTCTAAGAACTGTGATGAGACCTGGCCCACCAAGATAACCCACTATAACTTTCTCTCTCAAGACCCATAACTTCATCACATCCACAAGGTCTCCCATGCATGGAAAATGGCATATGGATATATCAGGAAGTGGACATATCTGGGGCTATTTGCTCTGCCTGTTTAATATTCTTGGTTTAGGGAGATAGTCAGGGACAGCAATCTATTTTGGAAACATTTTCATCCCCACAGTGCTCAGATTCATTTGTCTGGAAAATTGCCTTTTGGGCAGCTGAGAAATGAGGCAAGAGTGAGCTCTGGCCCCCAAATTAAATATCTTCCAAGTGAGCCATCACCGTGGAGGTAGTACGGAGCCTCTGCCTGGCTGGAGAAAAGTCATGGGTCTGTCCCGTGTGTGTAGACCTAGGTGACTGCCACAGGACTTCTCCAGCCTCCAAAGCTTTATTTTGTACAGCAGGGAGCTGAAGTCCTGACAGTCAGGGAACCCAGGCGCAATACCTTTCTTTCTTTTGCTGACTCTGGGAAAGCTAAATCATACACTTTGTGCACTATCTGATCTCTGATCCAAATGATGTGTATGTGAGTATATGTGACACAGGACGTGTATGAGATCAGAGAACAACTCTGTGGAGTTGGTTCTCTCCTTTCACACACATTTGGGTTCCAGGGAACTGAATTCCTGCCTTTTCTCGCTGAACTATCTCTCTGGCCTTAACCACTGAGATTTCAGAGAAGTTCTGCATCAAATTAACAGCGGTTTTATCAGTGTCTCACAAATTACACAGTCCTAGGGCTGAGGAGACAGCTCAAATGACAAGTAGTAGTTTGACCATTAGCAACCCTGTAAAAAGCCACATGTGGTAGATCAGGTTTGGAAGCCCAGAGTTAGTCAGGTGGAGACAGAGGGAACCTTGGGGCTTGCTGTCCAGGCAGTCTAGCCAAATCAGTAAGCTTCATATTCAGGGAGAGACCCCTCCTCAAAGAACAAGTTAGACTCCCAAGGAACAATGTCAGAGGTTGAGCTCTGGCTTCTCCATACATGTACACATATGCCTCACAGATCACCCCTTCCTCACTGCTGCATAGTCCTATAATTTGCTACAAGATCCTACAAAGGCATCATATCACTGAGAGAGATCTCTGAGTCTTCATGACCCACACAAAGCGCCAGGCTACCCCTCCTTCCTCCCATGCTGAAAGCTCTTGCTTTGCTTCTGTGCTGAAGCTTGTGGCCTGTCCATGATTAATTCACAGGTCTGTACAGAGTGCTGAGATTCTGTAAACCTTGGGGAGATTTTAAGTGGCATTGTGATTCTGTAGAATAGTGATGGATAACAGGCAAATTGTAACAATTATTTGAGTTGGGGTTGCAAATAATCATAGCCGGTCTTTTTGGAAGAATTAAAGTGTGTTTTAGAGACTTGGTATTGATTGGCTTTCTCACTTGGTACAAATGATCTACATGATTTATCTGTGACCACTGCCTCTTCCTCTTGCCTCTGAGGTTAGTAATTTGCTAATGATTTTCTGGGCAGTTTGGGACTATGATGACTATGCTAGGCCTGCTAGCCTCACTCTATAAGGACATCCTAAATTGTTGTGTTTTGTAGTCACAATGCAGAAATAGATAGAGTAAGCGCCCTTCAAAAGAACTGAAGATGAATGGACAAAGCTCAACTATGAAAAAAATTTAAAAGACTGCCTGCCATAAAAGGCAACTTGCAAACAAAGCATACTGCTTGCTCAGCCTTCTGTTTTCATCTTTTTGTTGGGGTGAAGATGCAGGGAAGACAATGTCCCGTTTTTACTCCAGGGATAAATGTGAATAGATAAAATGGAGAAACACTCTTTTCATGGTCTGCTCCCTCCTTAGCAGGGGCTTCCCCATGTCTAGTTGATTGGCTCTTTGTACTAGTATTTGTGTTCTCTACTACAGAAGCCTTAGTTTTGTTTGTTTTTACTGAGAATGCACAAGAATTCCTTGCAGATGGTGAACCTGCAGATTCCTCAGCCTGTTTGTGATTCAAGTGATCTCCAGGAATCTCTGCATGCGTAACCAGTGTCCAGGAAGCCTGGTGTTGTCAGTTTGTGGACCCTATGCTGAGTGCGGCTATTCCACTGCAGAGTAACAAAATCTCAGTGGATAAGCAAGGAGTGGATAATCAACCTTATATTCTTAGCTTCTCTTGCTGTTTTCTATCTTAGCATTCATCCTTTAATATCTGCCTTACTTTGTTGAAGTTCATTTGAAAGAACCAGAGGAAATTCTGCAAATCCAAGCCAAGGAAGCCCAATATATCCCAGCCTGTATTTCCCACACGCCCAGTGGCATAACACTGCTGTATTAATGTATCAGAAGGTGTGGCAGTGTCCCTGACAATGGGCTCCTTGCGCCAGAGAGCTGCATGTGCTCAGCTGTCAGGGTCACAGGAGTCTACTCACTCACAGACAGAGGCTACTCTTGTTGTCAGAGGGACTCTTGCCTGCATCAACCTAGGGCACTTTCTTGCTGACTTCATCCTTATCATCAAAAGAAAGTTCAGGCTTTGTCCTTTGCTGTAGCCCAGTGTCTCAAGAGGAGTCTAGAGGTCAGGTTGTTTGTGTTCTGCTCCAGGGTTCACTAGTAACCATCTCTATGTCCTCTGTCTGGTCCTTGGTCACTTCAGGACCCCAATCTCCATGTTTGTAAACAGAGTTCACTACACTCATGGTCTGCAAACAGGACCAGGTTGCAGCTGTAGATTCTGGCTGGGTGGCATCTATTTCAAACAGAGCAGAGAAAAACGAAAGAAACCCAATGGCAAGAGGGAATCACCCAGAACACACGCATGGGCAAGATAGACAAGAGACCAGGTGTGTGCTTGGCAAACCCACCATGGAGAGGGTGAGGACCCGGGCCATGGAGAAGAGAGCATGGATTATGGAGCGGAAGACCTGGGTGTTGGAAATGACATGTCTGGGTTCTCGGGTCCTCAAGCCTTTTTGTTCCTCACAATCTCTTGACCACCGCAAGCCCAGATGTAGGTCTGCTGCCCACTTTTTATGTGAATTAAGTAACTAATCACCTTCTTCTGGGCCTCTACTAATGTTTTTTTTTTTTTCTATCAGATACCTGGACCTCTCAATATCCCCTTTGAGATAAACAACAATAAAAAACACCTCAATATTGACATTATTAAGTACTCACTGCTTGCTAAACACTTTTATTCATTAGTTACTTAATCTATAAAATGTGCTGCAGTTATGACTGTAATTTCTATTTGATAGATGAAGATGTAATTTCCGTGAGGTTAATTTGTCTCTTTCCAACACAATACCAGGGATTATCAAGGCTGACAGGCTCCCAGCATATTATTTTCTGAGTCTGGAACATCTGAAAAATTAAGGCGTCTTTCATGTAACTCCTAACACGCTCCATCGATTTTCAAACTTTCTGCATGTGTTTCAACTGCAGGCTTCTTTCAAGACTCCTGGATGATGTCCTGGGCATCCAACCATCTTCCTCAGAGGGTGGCCTCAGGGTCCTTTCACTCCCTGGTTCACATCTGTCCTCTGCCCTTACCACTGGCCTTCATCTTTCTTCATCTAGTTTTGAATTTTCCCTTTGGTGTCAGGGCTCAGTTTCCCTCTATACTTTAAGTTCCTCTACACTCAGTCCTTTTCTAGGGCCATGAGCGTCCTTGGTTTTAGAGGACTCTAGATGTTTGATGAATGGTGTAATATCCGAGGCCCGATGGAGCTGGATTTTGATGAGCGGGCAAGGAGAGATTTGGATTCAAAAAAAGAAGATGGTCTTAGCACAGAGAAAATGCAGAGTGAGCTTGATCTTGCATTGGACTAGCTCTGCGATCCCAGGCAGTCCTCTCTTTCTACTTCTATGGAGTAGGAATCATAGGGTCCATCTTTTGAGATTATTGTGAGACTTCAGTGAAATAACCTGGACAAAGCACTTAGCACAGGGTATGGCTCATGGTGAATGCCTAATCCTTTGCCTTTATTTTATTATTATTGGCTGACTGAGCTAGTAATAAATTCCCACTGCTGCCTGTCTCCTGGCATATTCTGAATATTTGTTGTTAGGAACATGGCCAAAGGAATTCAAGAATCAGTGTAGGGCCTCTCTAACTCTAAGATCTTGAGAGCTTTTTATTCCATGGAATTGGAATACCAATTTTCAGACATCCTTCTCAGGCAAACACACACACACACACACACACACACACACACACACACACACTCACACACACACACATATACATGGAGTTTTCTTTTTGCATTTGTCCTTACACTTCACTGAAGCCCATCATGGTGACTTCATTTCATTGTTGGAGGTAGATTATTTCAACATGAAACTTTTAAATATTCAAATTTAGAATTGAGACCCATGAAACCTGAAAAACTAGAGGTGAATCCTGGTAAGTGTTGGAAGAACTTTAAAAAATGGAGAAAGTCATATCTTGTAGGAAGTTCTAGAAAGATATGAGTTTACTTCATTATTCATGGAGGGACCATGGTTTGTCTAACTCTCATAAGTTTCAGATCCAGGATAGGAATTATGTCTGGGTGAAGCTAGGACCCACACTGTCCCACTGTGGACTATTAGACTTTAGATCCCATAGGTAACGTACCGTGTGTGTGTGTGTGTGTGTGTGTGTGTGTGTGTGTGTGTGTGTTTGTGTGTGTGTGTTTGTAGCTGATATTAGGTATCTGGCTCAATCATTCATCTCCTTAGTTTTTAAAACAAAGTCTTTCACTGAACCTGCAACTGGACTGGCTGGCCAGAAAGACCCATGAATCCTGGTCTGCAGCCCCCCAGCACTGGAATTGCAGGTGTATTCCACAACTTCTGTCTTACTGTGTGGGTGCTAAACTCAGTTTCTCATGCTCGTACAGCCAGCACTTTACCAACTGAGCCATCTCCTTAGCTATAGTTTACTTATTTACTTTGAAATAGTTACAAAATCTTAGTCCTCTTAGGTTTTTATTTCCTTCATATGTGATCCATATCCTACTGCAAGAATAAAATGAAGATCAAAAGATGACTTTCATGGAAAAACGAAAAGCCTGTCCTATAGTCAGCCGTGTCACAAAAGGTTTCAGCAATGCCTTCAGAGAACTTTGTGTCTTGTAAGAGGAAGAGCATTCTTTCCTGGTGGGTGTTCACGTTGCAGAGAGCAGAGTCTTCTGCACTGCCCTGCTTTTCTTCATGGCCACTGCAGTGTTTGTTCATAGTAAACACTCAAGAATTCCTACGTTGGGCTGGAGAACTGGCTGTTACTGGGCTTTTTGGCTACTTTATTGGGCTCTTATATCTACCACCTTTCTCTATCCCAATACCTTCATACCCCCAATACGAGGTAGGCAAGAAAGAAAGATAGAGGGGAAAGGCCATAGATCTCTTTAGATTCCTTTTTGCTGATGAGGGGAGTCAAGTTACCTGGGGCAAGTCCAATCTTTGTCATCAGAATACCAGCAAACAGCGATCCAGCAATCCAGCAATCCAGCAATCCAGTGGCAGCAAAAGCATCATCAGGTACCATCAGCATCAGGGGTCCAGCAGCTGCCTTTTTGGAGCACCTCTAGCCTCTCTTGGGGCTCTGGCATTTGAAGGAGTCTCCAGAATTCCAAACATCAGCTATCCTCAGTTGACACAGTCAAGCCCCTGCCAGAGCATGAGACACATTATAGCTAGCAGCTCTGGATAATCTGAAACAACCCCATATCTCACACTTGCAGTTAAAACAAAAACATCGTCACATAACATAATTGGGTTTTTAAAGAAACCAAAATTCTCACTACAAATGGCTCTCTCAGTAATTACACTGACTGTACCTGCAGAGGACCTACGTTCTGTTCCTAGCAATCACAGGACAGCTAACAACCTTCTATAACTCCAGTCCCTGGAGATCCTATACCCTGTTCTGCTCTCTCTGTATACCAGTTACAGTACACAAACAAACATACATACATACATACATACATACATACATACATACATACATATATACCTACATACACTCACATATACATATAAGTCAAAATAAACTTTTAAGCACCAGTTCTTAAAATATGTGAATATAGTTGAAAGGACCTGGGTCCCTGGGTCCCTGTTACTTTTCATTGTTGGGACTTGCCCCTGAATGGGGTTTTTATAGTAGTAAGTGTCTTTCTCACCCGCTTCATGCTCTTCAGTCAACACTTATTTCAGACAGTGTCTCAACCAAAGACAACTCTGCTCAAAAGCCTTGGGATCTGAGGGCAGCTCACAACCTTCTATAACTTCTAATCCATGCACCACAATACCTACTGGAATCTCAGTATAAGTATAACTGGAAGAAGATGGTAGTTAACGTGACCCACTAGGACAGGATACTTAAAACTGATTTCTCCTTCCATGTCTCAAGTGTATTCTGAAGTTACTTCTGTGCAACTATTTCAGGTGGCACAGAGGGCATGCATGTAGAGAAGGCTTGTGCCTTTGAGTCCATAGTAGTATCAGCCAACTAAGTGTGTGTGGAGTGTGTGTGTGTGTGTGTGTGTGTGTGTGTGTGTGTGTGTGTGTGGAGTGTGTGTGTGTGTGTGTGTGTGTGTGTGTGTGTGTGTGTGTGTGTAGACCCAAGGTCAACATTGGATGAATACTTTCCTCAATCATTCTCCATTGTATTTTTTTTTTTTTTGATTTAGGGTCTCTCTCTGACTGCCTAGGCTGTCCAGTGATCTGCCTGTCTCTGTCCCCTACCCCCGATACACTGAGATTACAGGTGCATGCAGCCACATTTGACTTTATCGTGGGTGCTGGGGTTATGAACTCAGGTCTTCATACTTGGGCAACAAGCACTCCACCCAGTGGAGCCATCTCCCCAGGATTCAATAATCACGCTGATTGCTATTTTACTTCTACCATATTTCTATATCATTATTAAAATGGCCTACCTGGCTTGCATCTACATTTCCAACTCTACTTCTGGGGAGACTTAGTTGTATGAATCTCCTTCTGCTTTGAAGAATGAATCCTGAATCCTGAGCTGTTCATCCTTTACAGGACAAGGAATGGTTTCTAATGAAATTTTACCTGGTTTTCCCAGTGGACCCTTGGCATTGCTCAGACTTCCATCTGTAGACTAATCCTCATGGTAGCAGGGCTTAGATATAGCTCTAGTGGTGCTGTCAAGCAAGCAAGAGGACAGGTGCTGCTTGTATCATGTGGCTGGTGTCACTCCACAATGAAAAGAGTCTTTAATATGAGATAATCTGGGGACCTGAACATTCTTTCTCTGCTTACGGAATGTCTCAGAGAATACCTGCCTGCTTCTTCCTGAACTCCAGACATCTGGGAGGCCATCTTCAAGCAAGACCCGCAGTCGTACCTTCTTTAATGAACTCTAGATGAGAAGGAGATTGAGGCAGTGTTTCATTGTAAGTCCCTGGCTGACCTGGAGCTTGTACAGGCAACGCTGACCTTGAACTCACAAAGATCTTCTTGTCTCTTCCTCAGGTTCTGGAATAGAGGGTATGTCCCACCAAGCCTGGAGAGTTTTAACAGACACTAATAAGCAGCATCTTTTACAGTTTTCTTAAATGGGGGTTAGTTTTTGGATTCCTCTTGAGCAGCTGAATTACTCATTTGAGAATGGAGACACAGAGGCTGGAGATATGGCTCAGGGGCTGAAGTGCTTGCATGCATAAGCAGGAGGATGCTACCTCAGTCCCTCAAAGCCCACATAAAGAAACCAGATATGGTGGCACACATAAACCCCATACTGGTGGCTAGAGAAGACAGGTGGATCCTGGGGCTTCATGGGCCAGACAGTTCAGCTGAAGTGCTGGGCTCACTCCAGCTTCAATGAGAGGCTCTGTCTTGAAAAACAAGGTGGAAACTGACTGAGGAAGTTGACTGAACATCAACCTTTCACCTCCACCTGTGTGTGTATGCACACACACAGACACACACACACACAGATACACACACACAGACACATACACACATATGCACAAGACACACAGACACACACACACACACACAGACACGTACACACTCACACAGATACCACACAGGCACACACACATTACACACACATACACACACACACACACACACACACACACACACACACACACACA
>CAJQZJ010013817.1:9184172-9237806 GCA_907164525.1 Lophiomys imhausi | reverse complement strand
ACACACACACACACACACACACACACACACACACACACACACAGACATACTACACACAACACATGCAAATGGAAACAAAAAAAGTGCTTCAAAAAATTTAATTTTTCACTTTGATTTTTCCTCTTCCTTTTTCATAACTTAGCTATTATTTTCACAATGTAGACACTTTGTAGCACACAAATGAGTACATATACATATAGGTGTAAATGTACAGATATGCATCACAAAGACATTTGTAAAAGTGTTTGATGCAATTTGTTTTAAAAAAAAATCTGAGAATCAGGACTATAGAGATATGGTATGGTCTGCGTTAAAACTTGGGACTAAACTTACCCTAGTCAGGAAATCTGTATATTACACTTTTCATTTTGTCATAATTTTGGATTTATTGAAAGTTGTAAGAATGAGACCAAATATACTGTGTGTCTTCCAGCAGCTTAAGTTTTAATATTTGCCTTCTTTGTTTTTCTCTCACATTGTGTCTGTGTATTTATATTAAGTTTAAATGTTTATAGACATTTTACAGTTAAACCATTTCCTTAGCTGTTTGAGATCAAATTATAGATATTTACCCCTTGGGGCTTCAAGACACTTTTCCTAAAGCCAAGGATGGTCTCTATGTACCCCCTATCAAAGTCAGGAAAGCAACAGCCACACAGCACAGTGAGGGACTCTCCAGGCTCAAATTTTGCTGATTGTCCCAAGTAATGTCTCTTGTGGCAGAGGAGAATCCAGATCATACATTGCAAGTTGGTGGTGCATCTTTTTGGTTGCCTTTATGCTATGAACAGTGCCTCAGGCTCCTAAATCACAACCTGCATAGCTGGATCCTGGAAACCTAACTGGGACCATGAGTGAATGAAGCAAGGACAGGCACACAGACACACAGACACACCGACACACACAGGGAGAAGCCAGGATGGGGTGGGCCTGTGCTCAGATGGAGGTGCACTAGCAGCAGTTGGAAACTCAGTGTTTATTTTATGCATGGGTTTGAGGAGTTGGGTTTATTGTATACTTTTGGAAGAGGAGGCAGGCTAAGCTAGTCTCAGAAGGAGGTTTTTATTTGGGAGCAGGCTCAGATTGTAAAGACCACCGAGAAGGAAGTTGTGGTCGATACTTTATGTACACACTGTCAATACCTACACAGGGACAAGGGGAAGGCTTTGCCATTACCACAGGTCTTGATTTGCTGGGGTCCTTGACATGGCTGTATTTGTGTCAATAGTACACATTCACTCAAGACTTCATACACTCCCCACACTCCTGGTATTTCATAATTGTGTGTGTGTGTTTATACGTGTGTGTGTAGTCTGCAGGACAGAAGACAATGTTGTCTGTCTTCTATTATGATCCACCTATTTCTTTCAGACAAGGTGTCTCATTCCAGCTAGGCAGGGTGGCCACTAGACTCTGAGGAATCCTCCTGTCTCTGACTTCCGGTGTTGGGATTATAGACCACACACAGTCATTTTTGTACATGTTTTGAGGATTCATATTCAGATCCTCACACCTGCACAACAAGGGGTCCTACCCAGAGAGACATTTCCCTAGCTGGAGCTTGACCTGTGACAAGGGGTAGGTCAGTTATTCTGTGGCATGTGCTCCAGTTTGGAAGGGGTCCAGTAGGAGGCTAATCCTAAATAGATTCAGGTATGTAGTTTGGGGCTGGTTATCACAGACATGATGCTACATTCTTAGTGTCTGCTTAGAAATGTCACATTGAGACATCCTGCTCCTAGTGAATTTTTAAACATTTAAATTGTTTTTTAGTCTGTCTGTCTGCAATGTGTGCATTTGTACACCTGTATGTGCATGTATACGTGCATTGTGCCATGACACATGTGTGGAAGTCAGAGGACATCTTTCACAAGCCAGTTGTCTCCTTCCACTGTGAGGGTCCTGGGATCAAATTCAGCTTGCCAGGCTTGGCAGCAGACAGCCTCACCTGCTGATCCATCTTGCAGTCAAATAGTGATGCTAATTGGCATTCCTGAATGAAGGTGGACTCTGCCAGGCATCCCCCTATGAAGTTATCATTGTCTTCCTATGATGAATACTATCCCGTGGGGGCATCCTTTGAAACTGTATAAATACCCCTTTACACATCGAATCCTCACCTCCTAGTTTGAGAATTCATTGATGATTCTTGCCTGAATAAATTATTACCATGAAACATGACAATATAGTGATTTTTCCACCTTAGAATAAATTTCTTAACCTTCCAGTCTTTTAGATGAATTTAAGAATGATTTTACTAAGTAGTAAAGATCTTCATGGGCATATGAGCGAGTTGAGGTTACCATAACAAAACACCACAGGAAGATGACTTAAGCAATAGAAATTTATTTCCTCACAGCTCTGGACATTGGCAGTCTTGGTTGAAGGATCTAACACAGTCAGGCGAGTTTATTCAAAGCCTCCTCCTGCAGCCTCACTATGGGCGGGGCAGAGGCAGGGCAGAGGAATTGAGAGGAGGGAAGATTTACAGGAAAGCATCTTTTTATATGAGACACAGTCTTTAGGGTTAAGGTTCTGCCTGTGACCTCATGCACTCAAATCCCTTCCAAACCCCCTCTCTCAGAGCCCTTCCCCTGGAAGGTCTGAGCTACAGGTGGATCTAGGAGGAGGCAGACACCAGCCAGATCACTGTATTGGGGTTGATCTTCACAAATTAATTCTGGGAATCGAGATCTTTCTAATACAAAGTTTGCCTCCAGGGACGTGGAGTATAATTTATTTTTTATAGTCTTACTTTATTTTATGAACCCAAAATGCATGTTCTCCTTCACTCACACAGAGTGTTTTAGTGTTTACTGTTCTTGTTTCTAGGCATTCCAGATATTTTTCTTACCGTCCCTAAGGGAATCTATTTTTCATTATGCTTTCTAACTGAAAATCTCTGAAACACAGGGCAACTTTTTTATGTGCACTAGCTTTTTTTATATTGGCTAATTCATTCCAATAATTTTCCAACTGATTATTCTGAGTTTCCCAGAGGAAATAGTTTCAGTGTTCAAATAATGGAAAAATATACATTTTCTTTCTCAGTAATATTTGTTTTCCTTTGTGATTTCTTTGATTGTGTTTCTTAATTGCTAGAGCTTTCAGAATAACGCTGAAAAGCTGTGAAATCACAGGGATAAAATAGGTATGGTCCTGATGTAAGTGTTAGATTTTTGAGTAGTTTCCCACAGGTAAAGCACAGAGGGAGAGGCTCTGGAGTGGAATAAAGCATCTGTGTCTTTATCCCAGCCCTCCCTGATAAGCTGGGTGAACTCGGCCAGCTGCTTAACCTCTTTGTTCTTGATTCCATCACATATGAAGTGAGGATGCTAATAATAATATACTCCTTATGGGTTTAGCAGGACATTATTTTATAAGTATAAAATGACATTTATACTTATAAAATACCCCAAAGGAAAAACAATACATAATGACTCTTATACAAGTGTGTACCTCCATTTATAAATATCATGATGGGTGTTATCTTGAAATATGTTTTATTATTTTAACAAAACACAAATTTTGGGATGACTAGGATTTTTTTTTCAGAACTGTCTCTTTGATAGTATCAGATATGGCTTCTTTTTTAGTGATATAAGGAGATTTTGAAACGGATTTCCTAATGTTGAATCCATTTTAGTGTGATTGAATGTATACAGTCCTGTTTTTATGGGAAGAGTAATTTAGAAATGGGAACTTAAAAGAAGAATAAAAATAGCAGAAGCTGCATAAGGCAGCCCTATGTCCAACCTCAGCAAATAACAACTCATTATCAGCTTGGAGCAAACTTTGCTACTTTTGCATGATCCGGATTATGTTTATTAATGTATTTTCCAAATTATGTGTTACCATTTATATTTGCAATTATAAATACGTTAATATCCATATTTTGTTAAAAAAATCAATCTTAATTATTTTGAGAACCTCATAGATAAGGACTGCATCTACATCACCCCTGTTCCTAACTCTTCCCCTCTAATTTCTCCCTCTCCCTCCCAAATTCACAATCTCTTTAATTATTACTGTTTTATATATATATATATATATATATATATATATATATATGCACACACATCTATATGTAACCTTTTGGAGTTGATCTAGTTTCCATGTTTTGTGATACACTGAACCCAGTTGCTTTTCCTTTGAAACCAAGACTGCGTTCACATTGAATAATAAAAATTACATTTTTGTATTACCATTTTAGCTAAATGGCATTGAAAAATGTATTTTTATTTTGTCCTTACTGGGTTCAGCCTGTCCACAGCTTGGATATTTAAAGCCTGCAGCTTTAGAAAATGGAGCACAAAAAGACAGGAAATAAAAAGATTACTGTGAAGTTGGGGCCCAGGCAGAGTTTTGAAAGGATAAATTTTAAAAATAAAGCTTACCAGGTGAACTGGCTGTGGTTGGGTGAGGGGCAGATGTTAAAGTCAGCTTCCTCAGAGACTGAGGAGGCAGCCTTTGATTTCCCATTGTGAGAACCACTCCCAGGTGGGAGGGACATCAGATGAGAGTAGGTGTGAGGAGGGACATTCCCCCTTTCCCCAGCAACAATAGCCAACAGTGTCACCATGGCCCACATGTGGCGGGGGGAGGGGCAACTGCGAGTGGATTCTTCAGAAGTTCATCTCCCACACTAGGGACCATCATGTCCCATACAATGTGAGTGAGACTCCAAAAGACACTTTGAATTTTCTAAGTTCTTAGATTTATTTGAATAATGTAAAATTTCCAACTTTGGTGTGAAAAGATGTTTTTAAGATTATCATAAAAGAATATAAGATTCACTGCTTTGCACTTATTGAGTTTTGTGCTCTGAAATAAAGATAATTAAGAACATTTAAATTATGTATCGGTGTGGGGTTGTACATGTGCGTGCAGGTTTCCTTAAAATTCAGGCTCTTGGATTCCTTGGAGCTGCAGTAACAACCAACTGAACTCAGGTACTGCAGAGCAGTGTACACTTAGCTGCTGAGGTATCTCTCCAGCCTGAAGATTAACTTTTGTAAGCATACTAGAAACAGTGGACAAGAAATAGGTTCTGTGTTTGAACTGCAGAGTTGTAACTATTAAAGTGGTTTATTGGTTTGCTGTCAGAAAAATCTGTAACATATAATTTTGATTAGCTTGATCTTTCAAGTGCAAAAGACAGAAATTAAACTCTCCTACTGTGATTGAGGCTGTGAGAACATTTCCTTCTGGTAGACTGCTTTCATACAGTTCATGATAATTATGTAAAACGTGATGTTTCTTAATTTATATCCATCTGTCACTGATTTAATTTTATCATTTTGAAATATGAATTGCTTAGGATTTTTCAGTGTAGTAATATTGTTGTTTTAAATTTTTGTTTGCTATTTTTCACTCATCTTTTTTATTTGCTAAAACATATATATTTAATGTTTTTAACTGAAATAAAATTATATTATTTTGTACTTTCCTTTTCCTCCCTCCAGCCTTTCCATAGACCTTCCCTTGAACCCTTCCATATTTCCACCCACTCTCAAGTTGATAGCCTCCTTTTCTTTAATTATTACTGTTACATGCACATACACACACATACACACACACACACACACACGTGTGTGTGTGAGACTCTATGCACAAATATATCAAACACATATGTGTGTGTATCTGAGTCTGTTTAATTTAGTTTGCCCTATGCGAGTTATAAACAGCAAGACTGAATTTATTTGACTCAGTCTTGCTAATTAGGAGCTTGAGATATTCATACTTATTGTGGTAATGGATGTACCTCATTTTAATGATTTTTTTTTGTCCCTTCTATTTTTGCTTTCTTAATATTTTCTTTAAATTATTATTTTTAAAATAAATATTTTTAAAATATTATTTTAAAATATTATTTAAAATAATTTTTAATATTTAAAGTAATATTTAATATTTAAAATAATTTTTAATAATTAAAAAGAATATTTAAAAATATTTTAAAATAAATATTTTAAAAAATCATATGTATGTTTGTATATTACGTGGTTGAGGGCTACTATTTCTATGATGAAACACCATGACCAAAAGGAAACTGGAGAAGAAAAGGTTTATTTGGCTTACCTGTCCTGAGTTACAGTCCTTTCAGGGAAGCCAACACAGGAGCTCAAAGTAGACAGGAACCTGGAGGCAGGAGCTAATGCAGAGGCCATGGAGGGATGCTGCTTGGTGGTTTGTTCCCCCTGGCTTGTTCAACCTGCTTTTCTATAGAACCCAGGATCACCAGCCCAGAACTGATCCCACCTACAATGGGCGGGGACCCTCCCCCGTCAATCACCAATTAAGAAAATCCCCTAAAGGCTTGCCTACAGCCCAATCTTATGTAGGCAATTTCTTAGTAGAAATTTCTTCTTCTCAGATGACTTTATTTCCTGTCAAGTTGACATAAGACTAACCAGGACACCTACCTCTTACAGTAATCATTTTTTTTAGTTTTTATTGATCCCTTTCTTTCCAGTATTTTAGAAAATATATACAAATTTTAACTAGATTGATTACTTTAAGATAAACATATATTAATAATGTCTATTTTCTGTCTGCTAGAGTAACATTTATTTGTTATTTATATGTATATATATACTTATTTATTTATCCTTCCTTGTGAGGAGAAATTTATCATTCTTTCCTTTCACTTCTACGATTGGAATTCTTTTTTCATGAGTGGAGCTAAGATTTTACATTAATATATCTATTAATTATTAAGATTAAAGTAAATAAGTGCAATAACTACTATGAATATGTGTACAATGAGCCTGTTCTCAAAGAATGATATTTGCCACATTAAGTTTTATAATCATATTCATTAGGTAACAGCTATAAATTGGAATTAACTTATTTGTTCTTTTTTCCCCTTTCTTTTTAAACATGTGGTGCTAGGGATTGAACTCAGGAACTTGCGCACGCCACACAAGCATTCTGGCTCTCATCTACAATACAGCCCTGGGATCCTTTACATTTATTATATTTGTCAGCTGAGTTATTTTTTTCAGAAATAATTTTCTTCAGGAATCCCATATTTGCATTTTTAAAGAATTTCCTATTTTTTCTACTTTTAAAAAATCACTGGAAGAACACTTACACAACACATTTTGCAACAGCAGTGAGTGTAGAAGAAAGGATGGTAGAACATTTATTCTTGCTGAACTGTGTTGAGTTGAAAGTATGCCAACGTCTTTTAAATTCCAAGGTCTTATTTTTCCCTCTCTATTACACAGACAATTATTCTCCCCCACCCCATTCCCTTTTCAGCATAGATTCATTGGGATTTATAGATCACCCATAGATTCAGTGGATTTTATAAAGATAGTTCATACAACTGCATAATAGGCTTTGAGCTTGGCCCCACCCCTTTATTCTCCTATTTCCTGCCCCTGC
The DNA here is from genome assembly GCA_907164525.1 of Lophiomys imhausi. Classification (NCBI taxonomy): domain Eukaryota; kingdom Metazoa; phylum Chordata; class Mammalia; order Rodentia; family Muridae; genus Lophiomys; species Lophiomys imhausi. Next base: position 9,230,417 of record CAJQZJ010013817.1, on the reverse strand, counting down.
ATTTCTTCTCTTCATCTCCCACCTCTACAGTTTTGCTTCTACTTTTCGTGACATATATATTCATAATTTTAAATATCTGTATAAAAATCTGGGATCTGTAATATTCAATGAAGACTGACTTAACTGACTTAATTTGATTATCTCCAGTTGTGTCCATTTCCCCCCACAAGTAACAGAATCTCATTCTTCCTGATGGCTGAATAAAATCCCATCCCAAAATGGATAAATTTTCTTTATGCATTCTTCTGCTGATGGACAGCAAGGTTGCTTCCATAATGTAGCTGCTGTGAAGAGGGCTGCAACAAACACTGATGTGCAAGTGTCTCTACGATGTGTTGACAAACATATTTGGGTAAATACATAGATGTGGTTGTTCCAGGTCATATGGAAGATCTCCTTTGTTTTTGTTTTGCTTTAAGAATCTCAATACTGCTGTCCACAGGGTTTGGAGCACAACACTCGTTTTCTTGATGATTGCTGTTCTGGTCACATCGAGATGGCGTCTCACACTGCTTTAATCTGCTTTTCTGTGTTGGCTACTGATGAACATTTTCTGCATGTGTATTGACCATTCACACTTCATCTTTGGAGAACTCTCTGTTCATTAGTCCATTTATTGATTGGGTTGGTTGATTTCTTCTCACTGTTTTATTAGTTGTACGTTCTAAATCTTAATATTTGGTCAGATACATAGGTGGTAAAGATTTTCCGCCATTTTGTAGACTGTCTCTTCACTCTACTGTTTCATTTTCTGTGCAGAAGCCTTTTAATTTCATGAGGTCCCATTGCCATCACTGGCATTGTTTCCACATGATTGAAGTCCTCTTTCAGAAAGATGGTGCCTGTACCTGTGTCTTGGAAGTTTCTTTTCCACATTTTCACGCAACAGTTCTAGAGTTTCGGGTTTTAAGGTCTTTCATCCAACCAGACTTGATTTTGGTACTGGATAGAGAAAGGAATCTAGTGTCATTGTTCCACATGTGGGTACATAATGTTACCATGAAGTTCTGTTTTGAAGAACCAGTTTGATTATGTACTTAATACTGACACGGATAGTAAACTAGGTAGTTGTTGGTGGATTACAAATTAATTCTCACAAACACAATCTTATAACATGATGCCAAGTCCTAATTCTTTCCAGGATGGGTGAGATAATTGCCAAGCCTGCATTGCCTACTCAGTTGTGCTCATATTTAAGGCCTGTCCACAGGTGGCAGAGAACATGAACTGCAATAGTGACATATTTGGGACTTTCCAGGTTCTGCCCTCTCCATACATTATTCTACCTACTCTTTAAGTCTTCCAGTGGATACAGGAAGCTAGTACAATTTTACCTGAGCACAAGGACTGTCAGTTTTTGAGGCGCGTTAGAGTCCTTTGAGCTAGTGTGGTGGCCATCAGACTTGGGACTGTCAAGCTCTGGAACTCACCAGGGCACTCTGATACTCTTCCAAAGCAGATCCATGGCTCTTTGTGATCCATGTTCCTCATGTCCTGGGCTAGGCTTACATTGCTTGGTGATTGACATCGTTGTAGTACTCTGTCAGCTTTCTCCTAAGCTTGTTATCTGAAGCTACTAGTAATCCAAACTTAATTTATCTGTATTAAGTCATCAATTGCAATTTTCTACTCAGAGAATGAGAAGTCACAGACTCCACCGACATAATCCTAAGGTGAAGTGGTTTCTTACCTGTTTTACTTTGATTTTCAATCCTTTTTCATCTGCAAAACCAATTTACCAAGAGATACAATTAAATCAATATTAATTTTAACAGAAAGGTACCTAAACAATTTATTCTGTATGATTTTAATTACATTGAAGAGCATTTCATGAGGGTTATGGCCTTATCTTCATGTAGAACATTATAGTTTGTGAGACCTCTTTACTCACATACAGTCTCCTTAATTAAGTAGCCTTTATTGAGTTCCTGCAATGTGCTGGATTGGGTTTGGGAACAAAGATCACTAAGATATTGTCATGGTGCTCCATAGCACATTGTCTGGTAACAGGATGCCATACAACAAAATACATCAGTCTGCCATGTAAGAAAAGCTGTAGCAAAGGTATAAATAAAGTGAGAAGGGACCATAAGTCAATGGCAGAAAGCAATGAAGTGAGATTGACAGGCTTTGGGCTTTTTAAAATGCTATGATCCAGAAATGCTATTCACAGCCTAATTTATGGTTCATAAGCAGAAAAAGAAGCAAAGGAAGACAATGGTAGGTGTGAGCTCTTAGAAAATATGATGTTGTGAAATATATGCTCTGAAATATGCTCTGAAAATGCAATGCTCTGCAATATTTTAAGGATGATTTAAATCTAAATAATTTCTATGATCTTGGTTACAATGAATAATTTAAATCTTTCCAACAATTATTCAAAGAAAAGATTCATGACATTGTAAAAACAATTTCTTCTTAAGAAGCTGAGTGAAAAGAAAATACCAGTTCCTTTAGAACCTGGAGAGGTTGAGGGAAAAGCCATGACAGGTGTCATGTGTACTAATGTATTAGTGTCCATGGTCAGAGGCAACATATATCATACCATACTAAGTATACTGAAAGAAAACTTAAGTATGACACTTTTAAGTTTGAAAACATTGTTTTCCTCCTAGATGCTGAATGAATAGCAAATTAATGACATATGAAAAAGAAACAGGAATAAAAAATGCACTATGGATGACTGAAGTGAAACCTATATGAGTTATGAAATTAAATGCTCCTATTAAAAAATAAACTATTCTTAAATAGATCAAAAGTGGAATTTGATTCTGTACTATTTCTAATAAAGACATCCCTACCCCAAAAACAAATTTCAAAAGTCCAAAGTAAAGTTGTATCATACATAGGAAAATGAGCCAAAGGAAGCGAATCAAATTGAACAAATTGTATATGTTGAAATACCTTAATCATTTCTAGCAGCAGTGTATTTCAGACATGTGAGGACACCTATCCATCAAATAATTCTACTAGTAGACTAGAAAATGAAAGCTGATGGCCATCTAAATATTCTAAAATGCAGTTGGTAAAATTAGATAGCCATCCTTACACGACACTTTTCATCAAGTAGGCACGAAAAGGAAACTCCACTGTCAGGCTTAACACTGAAATAGTAGAAAATTCCCATCAAAGTTTTAAAACTTGAAAGTAGAAAATTATGAGTTAAACATATGTGGGTCCAAATCTGTACTTATGAGTTATGCGACCTTAGTATTTCCAGGTCTGTAATGTTTGCGTAAGAGGAAGATAATAAGGACCACAGCAGAATCTGGCTGTGTTAGGGACTGAGGCTTTTACTCTATTAAAATTATTTTTAGGTTTAGGCATTTATTTCAATGTATGAGTGTTCTACTTGCATGTATGTATGCATGTGCAACATGTGTGTGTGGGTGTGTCTTCATAGTTCACAAGACAGAATTGAATATCCTAGACATGGAGTTAAGGACAGTTGTGAGCCACTATATGGGTGGTGAGACGTGAATCCAGGTCCTCTGTAAGTAGCAACTGCTCTTAGCTGCTTTAGCCCCGAAGACACTTAATCTTTATTACATCACTGAGCAGTCAGTACGTCAATACCCCTTTTTCAAAGGTGGCTTAGCTATGCTAGTCTTACATCACTGTAACTCATCCTTGATGCCATCAACTTATGAAGAGAAAAGTGATATTTTTGTCTTATAGTCCTGAATGTTTCTGTTTGTAGTGGACTGGCCTGTGGCTTTCGGTGTGTGGTGAAGCAACTTGTGATGGTGCGAACGCACTGCAGAACAAAATTGCTCACCTCCTGGCTGGGAAGTGAAAGAGAAAGTGGAAGAAGCTGAGAGGGCACTGAAGTCCTACAATCCTTTGAAGGCCAGTCCTCAAGGGACCCAAAGATCTCCCCGGTAGGTCTCATCTCTTAAAGTTCTCACTGCCTCCCCAGTACTGCCATGTTGGGGACAAACGTCTAACAAGCAGGCCTTCGTGCTTATTGGTGGTGGGAACACTCAAGTTCCAAGTTGTAGTAGAGACTGAGACTATAAAAATCTCCTTTTATATAGTAAAATTGTATTTCTTATTTTTCATTTTTTTAAAGTACAATTTCACTATGTTCCCCTGGGAGATCTCAACCTGGTAGAGATCTCGGCCTCCTGGGTGCTGGGATTACAGGTGTGTGCTACCATATTTAACTTCATAGAGTTATTTTAAAGGGTAAAGATACTTGCTTTGCATAGTTTAACTCATCCTACTCAGGGTAACGTTTCTTAAATACAGAAAAGGATTGAATATGTGAGCGTGCTATCCAAAGAGTTTGGTGTGTGAGTCTGTGTGGTTCAGATAGGAAGAGCCATCCTTGATTGTGTGTGGAGCCATTCCATTATCCGAAGAGTTGCATACAAGCAAACAATTAAACAAAATACAAAACAATAACACTAAATAATAACAATAAACAACCAAAATCAAAACAAACATGCAAAAGGCGTGACAAATTGGTGTCTATTTCCAGAGATAAGATACTCTCTTTCTTTGTCTTGGTTGTCAGAACTTGAGGCTACCTAATCTTTGAACACCAGTCCCCAGTTTCCAGGTCATAGTCTGTTAGTCTTAGACTGAGCCACAGTTTGGACGTCCCTAGGTCTCCAGCTTGCAGGCAACTTGTCATGAGACTGCCTCTGTAGTCATGTGAGCCCAATCATGAAGAAACTCACTTTCATGTATTCACCTCTGGTGTGTGTGTGTGTGTGTATAAAATGTGTGTGTGCATAATGTGTATATATATAGTATGTATATATATAAAATATATAGTGTGTGTGTATACATATAGTGTGTGTGTATATATTGTGTATGTATAGTGTGTATACATAGTGTGTGTATAGTCTATGGGTGTGTATATATATATATATATATATATATATATAGTGTGTGTATACTCATTGTGTGTGTGTGTGTGTGTGTGTGTGTGTCTTTGGTTTCTCTGGAGAACCTCGACTTATCCAGAAAGATACAAATATGTGAATGACAAATTCTCAGTAAACTCTGAAGTAAACGTGCATAATCATAAGAGGAAGTGCTTGCTGAATGTCAGATGTTCTCACTAGACACTCACAGTAACTTTTTATTATCTGCATTTAACGTGGCAAAAAAAGAAGACTGGTAGAGGAGGATTCCTGTTGAAAATCACACAGCTAATGAGTTTTGGTGTTGTCTTTGGGGCCATGCACTTGACCTTGGAGTCAGCACTAACAGTCACCATCTTTTCTGGCTTTTAGTAAGAGGATTTCTGGGATTGTGGGTACTCCTGGCTGTGCACATGTATTGCAGAGGACTGTGACATGCATGTGGATTTGCTCTCGTTTCATGTTACCATGTGAAGTGTGTGTGCTGGGAAGGGGCAAGATCTTCCTACATTCTGTTATGGGGTCACAGAGAGGCTGGACGTTTCAGCCGTGGCTGCAGCTCACATTGCCATGGTCAGAGACAGCAGGCCTCAGGCACGTACTAAACAAGGAGCCACGGAAATGTGAGCACGGCGCTGGCGTGGTCGGGCTGTCGCTGCCATAGTGTCAGCTGAGGGGCACCAGCACCAGTGACACTTTGTCCTTCAGCTCAGGCAATTTGCTTGGACACAGAGTACACAGAGGACACATATGCTGTCATGGTTTGGATTTTAAATGCCTGCCACAGCCCAATATGGCAAAGGCTTGGTCACTGGTTACTGTGGTAGAGTGTTGGGAGGTGGGGTGTAGTTGGAGGAAGTTATTTCCCCGGAGATGTGGCCTTTGTGGAGGTGTTAAGGCCCCAGGCCTTTACTGTCTCTATTGTCTTTGCTTCGCAGATACTGTGAGGTGAGCACCTGCACTCTGTCATGTGTTCCTTGCCACATCTGTGTCACCATAAACCTAGAATAATGAAGACACTGGCCATGGCCTAAGCCCTGGAAATCTGTGGGTAACAACACATCTTTCCTTCTTCCCACTTTTTCTTTTTCTTTTCATTTTATCATTGCAATGAGAGCTGGTTCTGTTGGAAATCAATATTTTTTTTTTCAGAAAATGCCTTTTCATGGGCTTCTTTGTCTAATTCGGAACTATCTGGATGAAGGTTTGGATACTGGAAATGCTCTCCATTGTGAAGCTGAAAGGTGAGAAACATCTTCCTCGTGGATGACTTTGATAGACAATTTGTGACATGATCTGGTGGTTTCCAAGGATAGAGGATGATATAGATTTGAACACAGTGACATCTGCTAGGCCATCAAGGACTGTTCAGAAGAGGTCTGGTTATAAAAGTGCAAGATACTAAAATGTTCTTCTGGGTACTTAGGACAAGCTAAGATTAAGGGAACAGATATTGGGTGGTATTTAGAAATGCCTCATGTTGTTGCCATGATTTTGGCTTGGAGGTTTGTTTTGGTTTTGTGGGGCTGGGTGTTGAACTGAGAGTCTTATAGATGCTAAGCACACGTTCTACCACCAAACAGTCGCCTATGCTCCAACTGTGAACCTGAATTAAGATCTTGAATCTGAAGCATGACCTCTGTTCTCAGAGAAACACTGCCTTTGCTCTGTTCACTGCTACTTCTTGTAACAGTGAGCAAGATCCTTGCAGTCTCTAAAAACCCTGGATGAACATGGCCGTACACATAACATCCTCTTCTCCTTTAGTTAATCCAGTTCTTCTCTTTAAGCCCAGGAAAGTGGAGGTCATGTTATGTTGCTCCTCCAGAGTTTGGGACAAAACACAATTGACAAGGAGACAGTGAGAAGCACAGTGGTGGAGCCATCTGTTGTGCAAACAGCACACAAACCCATCAGCTGAAGGCAAGGGGTCAGGACAGTCACAGAAGCAGCTGTCCCCTGGCTTTGCTCTCAGTCTTGAGAGGCTTTATTGTTCGCCCTGTGAAACTAGACTGGGAGGGACAGGGAGAAATTAAGTTAGAGCAAATTGCTGGTGTCTTGACACCAGCTCTATCTTTTGACCTCTCTCAGCAGTTTCTTTGCAACTGTAAATCTTTCCCTGGGCATGCAGCAAGGCTGGGAGGAGGCTATTTGTCCCAGAGCTTTCCAGGGCACACAGCCATGGCCTTGGCAGCTCCCTGCCATCTTTTTATCAGCAGTGGTTCAGCTCCAAGCAAAACTGCAAGACATGAATCTTTTATTTCATGTCACTCATTGACGTTGGTTTCGTCCTGTAGGGTGGTGTCTTGTTCCTCACTGCCATTCAGTGTTAACTTCTTCCTGTCCATGCCCCAAAGCTGATGATCTTTGTTTGTTTTCTTAAGGCTCTGATCCTACCAGTTCTACCCAGTCGATGTGGTGACACACTTCACATCACTGGGCAGTACATGTTCATCGTTAGGGTGAAAGCTGGGATCCAGGACATCTAGGGCTGATAATGTCTCTGCTCAGGGCCTGGGTGTGAATCTGTAAAATGGGTGCTGGATGATATTCTGGGCTTGGGTTTTCACAGAGGTCTCTGGTTATCAAGGGAGCCTGGAATGAATGTGAAGGCAAAGACTCCACTCGGGCTCTCACATGGTTCCCCTTTCCCCAACTCACTCCTCAGAGCAGCCCAGGTCTTATCCATGCTAGTGATTGAGATGTGACTATTTTTACATTCATTTAGGAGTTTTGGAACCCTTCCAAGTATACTTAAAATAGTCAACTATCCCCCAACTTTGCATACAGTCTAGGGAAAACAAACAACTTTTGGCCTTTGTTGTGGGTTTGAATGTCCCCTATTGGCTCATGTGTTTAAATACTTGTTCCTCAGCTGATGATGCAGTCTTAGTAGGTTGTGGAACATTTAGGAAGTGGTATCTCACTGGAGGAAGTGGGTCACTGGGTGGGCCTGGAGGTTTATAGCTTGGCCTCAATTACTATGTGCTCTCTGCTCCCTGTTCTGCTGAGACGTTAGGAAGGAGTCCCAGCTGTATGCACATGGAGCCACCTGCTGCCATGCCTTCCCATCATGATGGAATGTATCCCCTTAGACTGTGAGTCAAAAGAATTTTCCCTCCCTTAAGTCACTTCTGTCAGGTACTTAGTCACAGTAATGAGAAAAGTAATTAATGCAGTATACCATGCCTGTTGAGTTACAGCATTCTCTGCCACACTAAGTTAGCTCTGATATGAAGCAGCTTGTTTGGTTTCTACTTCAAATTCCCATACCTCCATGAGCTTCATAGGATCTTCCAGGAGGATGGCTGTGGAGAGGGGACACATTTTGCTGTCTAGTCCCCTGCTACTTTTCCAGCTACAGAACTTCTCTTAACTCACCTTGTTCCTCACCAGCTCTCCATAGGATCCCTGGGCAAGTCTAGATTCATCTCCTCCATGTGAGCATTCTAACCCTGTGCCTCTCTCTGCAGGAGTGGAAGCAGGCCTGGAGAGGCTCATCTTCTCACCTTCTGCTCTATGCATGCAGTATGGGATTATTTTCAAGGAAGACAATTCTCTCCCTAAAAAGGGGTCTCCTGTGGCCAAAGTAGTCATTGTTCCTCTTTCTCTGTATATGCTAGCACTTCATTTGTCAAGAGGACTTCATATGGATAAACAGTTGTAAAGTCATTACACATGAGTAAATTTTCCTTCTGCAAATTGTTTTACCACACTATCAGTAATCCTTCCAGGTAGCCCAGTGCACTTAGATAATCAAAGTATTGAACAATATTGGTATCTTTTAAATCAGATTAAAAAAATCCCACAAAGCTATGAAGCCATGGTTTTCAAGCTGCAAGTAGCATTTATTAAGACAAGAAAAAGAATAAAGAGTTCAAAGCGCCAGAATGCATCCAATGACTATGTGCCATAATTTGCTTCTGATTTTTAAATTTGTTTATTGCTATTTTGTGTGTGTGTGTGTGTGTGTGTGTATATGCTCAATGCAAGAGTCAGTTCATTAATTTTAAGGATATGGTATTGTTCTATGTGTGTGTGCTATTGCTCCTATGAAATAATTGCAGAGAATATGATTCCAAACTTTTAATTTTCTTTCACTATTCTAACTGAAGAGTTCCCTTGTGGCCCTGATGAGATATTTTCATTGCTATACAAATAGAGTCAAAGTTACTTACTCATTTCACTCGTGAGGGATATTCTGTTTACTGTTATGAACTATATTGTAGTAAATATTCCTGCATATCTTCCTGTCCAGATGTGGCAAAAAACTATTACAAAGCCCCATCCTTTCACAAACCAGAGACAATAATTAAATGAGAAAGAGAGCCATGTCACACTTGTGCATCTACTGCCAAATTCTCAAAATCAGTTAAATTAGATTCCTGCCTTTCATCTTTAAAAATAAATTATAGGATGAAGTAAAGATCCAAATAGAGAAAAATGTGAAAAATAAAAAGTATTGAAATCTATTTCTAATATTGGAGTAGGATTTCTTAAGGAAGCTATAAGAAAGCACACTCAGTAAAAGAAAAGACAAAAACATCTACTGTGCTGAGGTTCACCAATCACCTTTATTGAAAGATGTCATATGAGAGTGAAGGTCTCATTCACAAGCTGGGGAGAGAGGCGTATGTATCCTCAGTATTCAAACTCCAGGAAGAACAAAGGCATGGCAAGCATTGTTACATCCCAAGGCCTTCTTCCCTGCTTACTTAAACACATTTTTCTTATTTGTTTCTTCCTCCCTGGGTGGCAAAATATATGTTTACACACTGACTGATGTTTCTTCTTTGCAAATAATCAGTCCTGCATATATGTCCATTTAGAGAGTTTATGTAACCCTGGATCACCAGATTGACTGTGACTTCACTAGCTTCCCATATGTGGCTTTCATGACCTCTTTTTTTTTCCTGACTCTTAACGGAAGTGGTTTAATGTTTTCCTTCTACCAGTCAAGAAAAATTCACATTTTAATCAAAGACAGAGTGCTTAATTTGGGCAATACTTTCTAAAACCACCTTCACATCTGGCCATGGATTGTACACTGTAAAAAAATGATGTCCACACTGAACCTCAGAATATGAGCTTATTTGCAAATAGAACTTTGCAGTTTTAATTAGTTTAGGATCAAGATGAGTTCACACTAGATGAAGGTGGGCACTAACTCTAAGGAAACATGTCCTTACAAAAAGAGAATATACAAACAGACCTTAAGTAGGTTGTGTTCTATTGTTGTGAAGAAACACCAAGACCAAGGCTGCTTATGAAAGTAATCATGTAATTGGGGGCATGCTTACAGTTTCAAAGAGTTAGTTCATGATCATCACAGTGTGGAGCATGCTGGCAGGCAGGCAGGTATGTGTAACAGTAATTTTTATTTTTGCTTATAGATTTATTAATCTTAACAATTACCTATAAAATTCCTAAATCCTAAAACCCAAACCCTAGCTCTAAAACCTAATCTAAAACACCCTAACACCTATAAAACAAACACTTAACACTAACCTAAAGTTTCTTAAAAGGTTATTCTCTCAGATTAACTTTTGCGTGGATCTGTACGGGTGGTTGATTTCTGCCAAGTGTTTCAGTCTTATAGTCTGTGAGTCTTATTCGTCAGATCTTAAGATCAGTTTATAAATTTGATCTGTTTCAATCATTGAAGTAAGATGATCTTTTAATCAGTCAAGACTTGTCTCCATGGTCCTAGGCCCAAATAATTCACGATTGGAAGCCCCTCCAAATCCCCTCTAAATCCTCCACTTGCTCACCGTTTCTGGGTTCAGGGCACTCTTGTTCTGGCTCGGGTACTCTGGAATTCCAAAGTCTGTGACAGTTTTCCAAGTTGGACCAAAATAGTCCAACTCTGCCAAAAGGTGTATTTTGTCATGCTCTCCACCTATGTGGATCACTGATGGGGAGCACAAGATGATGACGAGGTCTCTTGGCGGGTGAGGCAGAAGGAGTGACCTGTGACCACATGAATCTTGACTTAAATCTCTTCACCTGTCGTAATGAATTGGCAGCTTGATTTTTGGAAGAAGTTTTTGCACACTTCCAAGTCATGCCCTTGGGCAACATGTCCCTCCAAAGCTTTCCTTGCAGAGGGGTCGAGGAGCAGCAGAAGGTTAGGAGATTGAGTGATCTGTCGTGAAAATCTGGAGTTCTTTTTTACTCCAGTGTCTTTGCCATGGTTCTTGGTGGGCTTGTTTCAAGGCACGCCCTTCACTGTCAATCATATTCGGATGTAACTGGATCAACTCATATGTTTTTACTTGAGAGGCCTGTCTTATGTTATTCCAAAATCCCTATGTTCAATTTCCCCAATCCTACCACAGGCATGGCACTGGAGCAGTAGATGAAAGCTTACATCTTCATCTGCAGGCAGGAGGCAGAGAGAGGTAGAAACTAGGCCTGGTGTGGGCTTCTGAAATCTCAAAGCCTACCTCCAGGGACACACACCTCTTTCAACAAGGCCATACCTTCCTAAATAGTGCCATAAACTGGTAACCAAATATTGGAATATGTAAGTCTATGGGGGGCCGTTCTTACTCAAACACTGAATGAGTTCTATGGAGATGAAGGCTGAGATTGAGATAATGCATCTATAAGCCAAGGAAAGCCAAGGACTAGCAGGAGCCATCAGAAGCTAGAAAGACTCAAAGAAAGATTCTTCTCCACCATCTTTGGAGAGAACACAACCCTGCAAACATTTTAAGTTTAGACTTCTAGATTTTCATAACTGTGAGAGGACAAGTTCCTAATATTCTAAAATCTTGCTCTTCTGGTAATTTGTTATAGTCCATCACTTCTTACAAGCTAACACACAGCTGTGGGGCTACATAGTTTTTGGGTCATTATACTTCAAAGTACCCACTAGTGATGCAACACACATATTTATTCCATTTATTGCCATAGTTGTGTTATATGTATTGGTGGAAACCAGCCCCTCCAAGCTATTTGTGCACACCATGAATCAGGGGATATTTACAGTCAGCATGAGTGCCACAGGAGACTGATCCTGTTGAGGTGGTTTGACATCTATGCTGACCAATAGAGTAGTGTACATTGGAAAAGGACAGTCCTGTGAAATCTGACATCAGCTCTTGGCAATGTCTAAATACTTGGTGAACCATGAAAAGCCAATTACTTAGTCTTGGAATATTATTCCAAATGTGCTATACTACTGCGTCAGTCTTCACAATGCCAGTATAGGTGCCAGCCCCAAACACATTGAAAAAAATGTTTATGCTGTGATGAAGTACAATAAAATACCCCCATGGAGCTTGATAAAATTCCATCATTGGTGGGCATTTATTGTTCATGTTTTTTTTTCTACATATCCTAGAACTTTGAAAAATAACTTTTTGTCATTCTTTTTTTTGATACAGTTTCTCTGTGTAACAACCTTGGCTGTCCTGGAACTCACTTTGTAGATGAGACTAGCCATGAATTCAGAGAAATCTGCCTGGCTCTGCCTCCCAAATAATAGGATTAAAGGTGTGCACCACCACTGCCAATCTACTTTTTGTCATCTCTAAGCAGCATATTATCAAAGTCTACATTACCTTCCCAAATCATCTCTTTAGTAAAACATACTTGAAAGTTCCACCAGAGCTGACATGTTAAACTGTGCCAACAGGTGGCACAAAACAACAAAAAAGTACTTTGTTAAGCACTCCAATCCTCACATTGAACGACCCCCATCAACCCTACCTTGCATGTAAATACATGGAGATGCAGAGAACTCATGCTGGTTGCTCACTGCCACTCAAAAAGTAAGTACAGGGGCTGAAGAGATAACTCAGTGGTTCAGACAACTTCCAGAGGACCCAGGTTCTGTTCCCAGTACCCACAGGATAATAGTACACAACCATCTTTAACTGCCACTCCAGGGGACCTCTGAGCCTTTTTGTGTGCAAGGCATGCATGTGGTCCACATACATTCATGCAGGCAAAACACTTATATGTAAAACAAAAAATAAGTCTTTTTAAAAGAAATAGGTTGGAAATCAAAATTTGTTTCATATTTTTGTATTAGTGTGATGTTTTCTGGCCTGAAAATTAACTTCTAGCAAACAAGAGAAATTAGCCAATAATTTCCATGATGATCAACTTAAATTTTAGGTTCCTAGTTCCAGTTTTCTGTATAATAGTGCTTCACAAGTAGACAGCGTTGCCCCAGGTGATATTTGGTACTATCTGGAAACTGTTCCAGTTGTCACAACTTTGAGAAGAGGCATATGTTTCCATCTTCCCTGTAGCAGTTAGGAATGCTGCTAAATGCTCCACAACAACAACAGTGAATTATCTGGACCCAGGTATCAACAGTGCTGAGGATGAATAACTGTGCTATGCAACCATGCAAAGCACTATATTTTATCTTGGTAAGTATATTTTCCTTTTGTAATCAGACAAACTATAAAATTATGTCCACATTTAAACAGAAGAAGCATAGGACAAGTGATTAGCTGAAGACAGTAGAGTGTCTGCCACAGAGCCTTACTGGGCCTTGTGTGGCTGGCGTCTCTGCCATTAATGTTCCAATTCTAAAGGTGTAGCACTTCTGGAGTTCATTACTTAATTAGTCTGAAATCCACACACAGACAGTAGAGGAGGCAAGGAGAGTGACTAACGTTGATGATGGTTTCTGGAGAGGGCCCCGATTTTCTGAATAAAGACCGAGCTCTGACTGAGAAGAACAGAGCTAAAACTGAGAGAGGTCTCAGAGGCAACACAACTTAACTGATTTCACCCCTAATTGCACAGTGAGAGGAACCGAGATCTGAGGAGCAGACTGTGTGCTGACGTCACACAACTCAGATGGAGCTCGATGGCTTGAGGTTCCATCCGTGTATTTTCTACCTCTTGTACTGTCAACCGCTATCCTAGGCTAACAGAAGAGATTTTGAAATTTCAGATAAATCTCCAGCTTTCCCTTTTGTAGTCCTGGGATGATAGTATCAGGGCAAGAAGGAGAATATCTCTGCTGAAAACATAAATGTGGGGATTTTAGAATTAAGATGCTCAATTGCCATGTGATGACTTCTTAGACTAGACTTACTGGAAAATAAAAATCTGTGGCTCAACAGAAATCCTTGCTGTATTCTAAGTTGAGAGAAAGGATCCAGATCCTAAAGGAATGATGCAGGAGATGATTGATTGACTTGGACTCAGATGTGGCTATGGTGGACAACCATGATTCCAGCCACATCTTGAGATAAGAAAGCTGACCTTATGGATCCAAAGATGACTGTGGATTGGTCAGCGTTTAAGATTAAGCTGGAAGTGCCAGTAGGAATGAAAAGACAGAACAGTAACCAGCCTGAGGACCAATGTCCATGGGAAGCTGGTTGTGGGGACAAACTACACCAAAGGGTCAGTACTTTTAAAGCCAAACAATCTGACAGAAGTGAATTGTCAAATAATCTGTCAAAATTCAACTCATCAATGACAACTCAAATGTATTGTGTTTATCAATGAAAGTTCTATAGTTTAAAGCTTTAATGACTGTTTTAATAGGTTTACCGTAAATGTTCATTTGGGTTAAAATTTCCATATGGTTTTCTAATTTTGCACTAATCAAATACTGTTCTGGCACCTGAGAGACTGTATAGCAAATATGTTTTTCTGTATTAAAATTGTTTTTGTAACTCAAAGTTCTGTACTTCACATGTGATAAGATCTATGCTACTTTGGACTTCTTTTAGAATGCTACTTTTGACTTCTTTTAGATGCTTTTGAGTGTATTTTTTCTGCATGATTTTCTTTTTAATGTTAAGTGTTCTTTTGCTAATCTCTCATACTAACCTTGTCTACATTTCCACCAATTAAGTTTTTTTTTGTGTAAATTGAATGGAAAAAAAGCAAAAGAAATCAGAGATAACTGAAAACATGTTTCAAAAACGTTGGAATTTTCCTCTCTGCTAAAGAAAACAGTTTGTGTTTATGCAGTAACAATTTGCAGAGTAATTAGACAAGAAAATCTTAAAGCATTCAAATCAGGGGATGAAGAAGGAGACTTCTCAAAGGAAATGTTTTGAAAAGAAAGTAAAGATTATATACTTGTAGCTTAGATTTTGTATATATTAGCTATAAATGAGAAAGTTTGAAAGGTTATATGTGTGTGTTCTTATCTTTTTATTTTTTTGTATGAATTTCACGTCATGTACCCTGATCCCACTCATCTTCCACTTCCCTAGCAACCCACTCTCCACCCTTACAACACCTCCCAAAAGAAAAAGATATCCCACTGTGGGAGCTATAGTGTGTCACACAACATTCCCTTTTGTCCACACCTTATTTCTTACAATTATTCCTTGGTCTGGTATGAGGCCTCTGGCTTCTGTTACTTTGTCAGTACTGGAACCTCACTGGGACTCCTCTCAGATACCCTGTTGTTGCCTTGTGTCATGGAGATCCTGTAGTTTTGGGTCTGTAGAACTGACCTCTTCATGCACTCCACAAGTTCATGCATGGGATAGATTTTGGGGTCGGTCAATTCAAAGCCTTGGTTCTGAGCCTGCAAACCCCACATCCAGAGACAGTTCTACTGTGATGCCAAGATAAGGTACAGGCCCTGCTCTTCTGAGTGCTGTAGCATATGAGGGGCAAGGACAGCTCTCCTGCTGTCATGACCCCATGGACAGGTCTCCCACCTGCTACAGGTGATGAGGAGTGAGGGAGAGGATGGTGCCTATCCCTCGCCCATGCCACTACAGGGAGACGAGTGGTAGGGTCAGCTCTCTCAAACTTGCATCCTTAGATCCAGCTCACTTGTAACTCCCAAAATGTACAGGGCCCACTCTCTCAAGTACTGCAGGTGTCTAGAGCCAGGGTCAGCTTTTCTGCTCTCACGCCTCCAGGGCAAGTTCTCCCATAATGCCCAGGTGGGGAGTGGGCCAGTTCTGCACAGCTCTCAGACATCCATATGTCCCTAAGTGACATATCAGACCAGGGATATCCACCTGGCTTTTGGTGGTAACAGACTCCTGCTGCAGGGCCCAGATATGGCCCCTGTTGGCAGCAGATCCTAGGACCCCACCATGGTCTTAGGTGGCATCACCAACTACTCACACCAGGCTGTTCCACACTACCCTAAGTCTCCAGTTCTGCCTCTCTTCATTGTGCCCACATCCTCCTGTTCCTCTTTCTCTTTCATTTCTCCACCACTTACTTGCTCCTCTTAGTGGTGCTTGGGTCACTGAGTGTCCGGGCTTGTCTAAGGAGTGGTCTCAGGAGTGCTATGCCCCACTTGTGCATTGCCAGACATTATGGAGTCTGGCAGGGGTCATCTCTAGTATGGTCTGACCTCCAGGTCTGCATGGCACTGGACTGGTGTTCACCTCTGGCTAGCTCCCTGTCTAGGCCCCATGGTACCAGTGGTTGCCTTGTCCAACTCTTCCGAGTGGCATTCTGTCTGGGATCGGTAGTGCAAGGCAGGGTTCTTCTAGTCTCTAGCTTGCTTCCTGTCCTGGAAGCCTTGGTGATTGCCTGGTGCTGGACTGGTGGTTGTCACGGGCAAGCTCCCTGTCTGGGTCCCTGGTGCCAAACTGATAGTGGTCTCAGGCTTGCTTTTTTCCGGGGAATGTTAGGCTACTATTCATCTGAAAATTTAAATTCAGGTCATATGAATGACCTATTAATTCATAGGTCAGAACACTGAATATAGACATAGCCTCTCTCCTCTCTGCCACCTACTAACGCACAAATGTGACACAGTAGCCACATTTGCAATGCCTCTAGAGTCAGGAGAAGAATAATATTTTTTAAATGTTGAAAAGTTGAGAAAAGTATGAAATAAGTTAGAAGAGATTTGCAATTTGATTTTTTAAAGGTTGAGATTTTGGCTTCTGGAATAAAATACTACCTATCGGTTTTATTTCAAAACACACCACTAAAGGTGAGATTTTCTTGTATTAGTTACTTTTCTGGTCACTGTGACCAAATACTTGACTTTGGCTGACAGTTCAGAAAGCTCAGTCCATCATGGCAGAAAAAGCATGATGGAGCCACTTATATCTGAGTGACAAGGAGTGGCAGGTGGGGCTGGGGACCAGGCAAAACCTTCAAGGATTAGCCCTAGTAAAGTTAGCACCTCGGTCTGGGTCCCATCTCCTAGTTCCCATAGTCATTTAGAATAGAACCACCAGCTACAGAGCAAGCACTCAAACTGTAAGCCTTTAAGGGACCACTTATAGGTCCTTGAGTCTGGCTATAACAATTTTACTGCAATCATTTGTTTATTTAGTGGGAGGTGGTGTGAATAGGGGTGTGTGTGTGTGTGTGTGTAAGTCAGAGGCAACGTTAGGGAGTCAGTTCTCTTCTTCAACCATGTCATTTCTGGGCATCGAACTCAGGTTGTCTGTCGGCACTTTTACTTGCTGAGCCACCTCCCTAACTCCTACCATAAAAGTTCTTAGCGCCCATTGGTAAAGTGACAACAGATGTGATGCATTTAGTAAATTATCTGGTCAAATGTCTTCATCCCCATCAGTGAATCAGCTAGTGGAATCTCAGTGCTCTGGATTTTGGTGAGTAGAGTTTATGTTCAGTAACCACAGGGATGAAAGTCTGCAGTCACAGATCAGAGGACAGATGCTCTGACACATGGCCATGAATGACTGCATACCACAGGAAAATGATAGTATGTGCCACGAGAAAGGGCAGGCCAGGGGTTCAGGGCCCAGGAGGGTTGAAAGGTCTAGAGAATTCTGTACAGTATGATTCAAATAGAGATGGGGCAGGGTGGGGGATGGTGGGACATGACTTAGTAAGGCAGAGGGCTTACCTGAGAGCTTGCAGCTTAAGACAGCAGTGGTAGACTTCTGCCTTGGCCTGCTTTCCTCTTGCTACAGGCTCTTGCCCAGGTGTGTCCTTGAGCCACTGAAAAATAGCTTCCCTACTCTCCATTCTCTCCTTTTTCTTCTCCATCCTATCCCATCCCTCTCTCTTTCTTTCTCTCCTCCATCCTTTCCTTCTTCCTTTTTCTCTTCTCTCTCTCTCCCTTTTCCTCCTTCCCCTCCTCCAGCTTATTAGGATTGGCTTTTTGCAGTACTAATCTCATCTAGCCATTTGTGTGTCTTTTCTCACCAGCCTACTGACACCTCCATGAAATCAGGCCTGATCTGGTCTCTGATGTGTTCCTACCACCTTGAGGATGCTGGGCACAGAGAGCTTGTCCTTTAGTTGTCTGATCATAAAGGGGAGTTTGTGATAAGGCCCTGGTCCATTTTTTCCCCCTATTTCTACTTTCTTTTAGTGAGTCTGGTTCTAGAGCCACTTTGAAAGCCCAATAGCTGATCCCTAAAAATACACCTGCTATTTCTTATGTGGCCCTCCTCCTGCCAGAAGCCACAATTCTGTTTTGTCCTTGCTTGAGATTGATGCTCCATGTGACCCATCTCTGAGCTTGTCGCTATCTAAAGAGCAGCTGGCCATGATGCCAGATCTTCTCTCCATCATGACTGAATGGAGCACCTTGTAGAGTAACCACCTACTGCCCAAGTCTGTGCCAGGCTCTGTGCTTTCCAATAACACAACTGTACTCTATCATTACTTCCCCGATACCTATGTGTGTTCTAGTTTCTGCTGTATTCCCAACACCTTGCAGGATGCTGGGCATGGAGATCTTGTCCTTTAATTGTCTGATCATAAAAGGGACTTTGTGATAAGTCTATATTTTCCCCTTATTACAATTTTCTCTTACTGGGTCTGGCTCTAGAACCATTTTGAAAGCTTGAAGTGCACAGAGTCAGGGTCTGTGGTTGGAAAATGGGTTGAGAGTACTTGTCTACAGTTCTCGGGATCCCAGCATCTGCCAGTCAACCAGGCTCAGAGGATGGCACATTATAACTTCCTGGGGTGAATTGACCTGAAGCTCAAGGATGCCATAGTCTCTTGTGCCTGGTCCAGATCAGGAGTAAGAATACCCAGGAACATTGTTTAAAAATTGGCCCAGAAGCTAGACATACTTGCTCACACCTTCAATCCCAGCACTCAGGAGGCAGAGGCAGGCATATCTCTGTGAGTTAAAGGCCAGCCTGGTCTACAGAGTGATTTCCAGGATAGCCAGTACTGTTATACAGAGAAACCCTGTCTTAAAAAACAAAACAAACAGAAAATTTGGCTTAGCTCACCAACACAGACTGAGGAGAAACGTAAAGAAAAGGCAAACTGAATTCAATTACCTTGTCAGGATTCTGTGGCCCTGAGGTCCATATGGACACTAACTAATGATGGTAGTAAGTTTCATTCCCAAGGAGGAAGAAACCAAGGAAAATGGGAAGCCATTAAAGATGGTACCATGTTCCCTTTGGTGCTTGGTTGTAGTATAGTTATCCTGTACTATATGGCTAAAATCTGATTATAAGTGAATAGATGTCATGTACATCCTTTGAGTCTGGGTTAGCTCACTCAGGATGAGCTTCTCAAGTTCCATCCATTTGGACACTCCACTCCAGAGGAGTGGAATGGAAGGGATAGGGGGTAGAAGGTGAGAGGGCAGTACTGGGAGGGGTGGAAAGAGGACACTGTGATGGAGATGTAATCTGAAGTAATAAATATTTTTTAAAAGATGGTACCATGCTGCATGTAGCATGGTGGGGGTTGGGAGGAGGTGGGTAGGAAAGGTAGGGTGAGTTGCAGTGGCTTTAACTTTTAGCTTCAGGAACTGTTGGTAGCTGCAAACAATAGAATACTTGGCCTTGGCTGATTTTGTTCCAAAGGTCAAAGTTTAGCTGTTGCTCCTCCTGTGACCTGAGTTCATGGCTATCTTCTTCCAGGTATAGGCAGTCATTGATAACCTGAGCAAAGACACACAGCATCAGTGTCAGGGTGTCTCAGCCTCCTCTGTAGACTGTGTTAGGGTGACATTTGTTAAGGAGACATGCAGCGAAATTGTTATAATTAACCTCACTTTAGATGGCAGCAGATAGAAATATGAAAACAAAGGCAAAAGTAACTCCCTTTCTGGCCTTGGAAACCTAGGAGATGAGTATATTTCTAGGCAGAACTGGAAACATCATCACACATACAAAACAACATCTCTGGGAAGCGTCAGTCAAGCAAGAAATGACAAGATGCCTCTGAGCATGTATCTAGAAAGGGTGCTTGCAAATTCTATATGCAACCATGATTTGTCCCCAGCCACCACCCCCATACAGTTTTTGACTGTGTGATACTCTAGGAGCTTTGGCAGTCATCTATGTAGTTATCATCAGGTTGAGTACATGCTGAAATGGAACCACCATTGCTAACATAGCTTAAAAGACAAATGTCTATTTTTTTCCCTCTTGAAACCCAGCTTCTCCAAAAAGACTTTACATTTTATGTATGTTCATTTCCTGAGCAAAAAGCTCATGGAAAATGATTCTCAGGCAGATATGTGCCAGTGACCTAGATAGGGACTCCTAAGCCTATCAGATTGCCTCTGCTACCTGAAACCTGGGGGAAAATGGGAAAATAAAATTGCATTTTGTATGTTGCATTCCAAAAAGACCTCAATATTTTTCCAGAGATGTTCTTATGAAAATTTTTCATTAAGGGGTATTTCCCTTGGTCTTTGTGGCTTTGCCAAAATACACACTTACACTAGATGCAGTTATTTGTGGAAAGCTAAGGTGTGAGAGTTTATTTGATATGTTGATTTAAAGTTCTAAAAACTGCATGATCTTCTCATAACCTGCAGCAGGAGGGGTGCTAAAAAAATCAGACTTGAATGGATTGAATGAGACTGAGGTGCTAACATGAACAGGGTGCACATGTAGCATGTCTCTGTTACATTCCTGTGACATGCAGGTGGAAGCCAGTCACAGAGGTCACTTTGAGATTAGAAGCCTTGGTTAGTCTAGCTCAGCAGTTCTCAATCTGTGGGTCATGACCTCTTTGGTCATGACTACATAAAAATAAAAAAATTACAGTTATGAAGTAACAATGAAATAATTTTATGGTTTGGGGTTACCACAACATGAGAAGTTGTATTAAAGAATCTCAGTGTTAGGAAGGCTGAGAACCATTTGGGTATCTGGTCAGGGTCAGAATTTGCTATCTGGAGATCTGTGTTGGATTTAGACACAAACCAAAAGAGTGATGAGTATTGCCATAGAAAGATGAGAATCTAGGTTTGGATCCCCAGCAGTTATATGAAAAGCCAGGCACTGTGGTATGCACTTGTAATCCCACTGGTGGGGAAGCAGAGACAAAGGGATTGCTGGGATTTGCTGGGCAGCTAATCTTGACTAATCAGTGATCTTCAGGTCCAGTGAGAAATCCTGTGTTGAAAAATAAGGTGGAAAGTGAAACACCCAAACAATTCAAGGTATTATTTAGGCTATTGATTGCTTCCCCACAAACTGTTGATAAGGCCCTATTATTGAAGACAACTCTTACATATCTCATTGAGCATGGAGAATTAGAGCTGGTGCCTAACCAGAGCCTTCATCCTTACTGATTAGTGTTCAGACACTGGAAGGTACTCTGCATGTTACCAGAGGAGAAAGGTAACCACCAACCCAGCTACAAATCCTTCAATGTACAATAGTGACTTATTTGCATAATACAACTGGTGTAATGGTGGCAAAAACATTGTAGGAGTAAAAAAAAAAAAAAGTATCTATCTGATTTTTTAAAAAATTTATTTATTACTTCAGGTTACATCTCCATCATAGTGTCCTCTTTCCACCCCTCCCAGTACCACCCTCTCACCCTCTACCCCCTATGCCTTCCATCCCACTCCTCTGGAGTGGAGTGTCCCTACATAACAGTCCCCTGCCCCACGTCAGCAGTCATATGAGGGCCAAGAGCCTCCTCATACACTGGGGGCCTACAAGGCAGCACCACTTGGGAAAAGTGTCTCATTGAAGGGGAAAAAAAGTCTATGTTCATGTTCCCTTTGGTGCATTGGTTGTAGTGTAGTTATCCTGTACTACATGGCTAAAATATGACTGTAAGTGAGTAGATGCCATGTGCATCCTTTTGGGTCTGGGTTAGCTCACTGAGGATGAGCTTCTCTAGTTCCATCCATTTGGCTGCAAATTGCATAATTTTGTTGTTTCTGATGGCTGAGTAGAATTCCATTGTGTAGATGTACCACAGTTTTTTAATCCATTCTTTGGTTGAGGGACATCTGGGTTGTTTCCAATTTCTAGCTATTACAAATAAGGCTGCTATGAACATAGATGAGGAAACTTCCTTGTGATTTGGTGAGGAATCATTTGGATGTATACCCAGAAGTGGTATGGCTGGGTCCTGAGGCAGAGCTATTCCAAGTTGACTAAGATTTCTCCAGACTGACCTCCATAGTGGTTGCACAAGCCTGCACTCCCACTAGCAATGCAGGAGGTTTCCCCTTTCTCCAAACCCTCGCCAGCATGTGCTGTCATATGAGCTTTTGATCTTAGCCATTCTGACAGGTGTGAGATGGAATCTCAGAGTCGTCTTGAGTTACATTTCTCTGATTATTAAGGATGCTGAGCATTTTTTCAAGTGTCTCTCAGCCATTAGGAATTCCTCCATTGTAAATTCTCTGTTTACCTCTGTTCCCCATTTTTTGATTGGATTATTTGGTTTCTTGGCATTTAATTTCTTGAGTTCTTTGTAAATTTTGGATATTAGCTCTCTGTCAGGTGTGGGGTTGATGAAGATTTTTCCCAATCTGTAGGCTGCTGTTTTGTTCGAATGACAGTGTCTTACAGAAGCTTTTCAGTTTCATGAGATCCCATTTATTGATTGTTGGTCTTAGGTCCTGAGCTGTTGGTGTTCTGTTCAGGAAGTTGTCACCTGTGCCAATGAGTTTGAGGGTTTTCCCCACTTTCTCTTGTAGTAGATTTAGTGTGTCCGGCCTTATGTTAAGGTTTTTGATCCACTTGGACTTAAATTTTGTACAAGGTGATAAGTATGGATCTAATTTCATCCTTTTACATGTGGTCATCCAGTTGGACCAGCACTATTTGTTGAAAATGCTGTCCTTTCTCCATTGTACGGTTTTGGCTTCTTTGTAAAAAATTAAGTGACCATAGGTGTGTGGGTTCATTTCTGGGTCTTCAATTCGATTCCATTTGATCCACTGGTCTGTTTCTATACCAGTACCATGTTGTTTTTATTACTACTGCACTGTAGTACAGCTTGAAATCTGGGATGGTGATACCTCCAGATGTTTTCTTATTGTACAGGATTAATTTAGCTATTCTGGGTTTTTTTATTGTTCCATATGAAATTGAGAATTGCTTTTTCCGGGTCTATAAAGAATTGTGGTGGTATTTTGATAGGAATTGCATTGAATCTGTATATTGCTTTTGGTAGGATGGCCATTTTTATTATGTTGATCCTATCTATCCATGAGCATGGGAGATCTGTCCATTTTCTGATGGCCTCTTCAATTTCTTTCTTCAAGGACTTGAAGTTCTTGTACAGTTCTTTCACTTGCTTAGTTAGAGTTACCCCCAGGTATTTTATATTGTTTGTAGCTATGGGACCTCATCCTTTATGTGCTTACCAGTGTTTGGTCAAGAACCAGAGACTTGATAGACCATGGACTTAGGGGGAAATCAAATACTAGTGTTCTGCTAAAGGTACACACCAATAAAATGAATCCTAAAGACATTTTGGTGTACACATAGAGGGATGACTTTCTCAGTTATCATTAGAGAAGCTTCTTTCTGCAGTAGATGGAAACTAACACAGGGACCTGTGCAGAGAGTGAAAGACCTTGGACCATTCAGTCCTAAATGGAATGTCTCAATCATATCCCTCCCCTTAGGGCTCATGGAACCCTGCAGAGGAGAAGACAGAAATATAGTAAGATTCAGGAGAAGATACCTTGGGGAAGACACCAAGGAAAACAAGGCCTTCTCTACACTACAGAACTGGTGCACATATAAGCTTACAGAGACTGTGGGAGCATGAACAGAGTATGTTCAGGTTCAAGGAAGAAAGGGCCCCAGCACTGAGAGGGTTAGGAAGTGGACATGGGCTTCCATCCCTAACCAAGAATCTATCTCCAATTGTCATCTGCTTCCAAACGAAAACTTAGTTTTCTCCAATCAAGTCTCACTTAAGGGTAGGATTCTCAACTGTAGGTGGCCACACAAAATGAACTTAGTGGTATTTTTGTATATTTTTGGGTCTCATGTTGCTTTGTTTGGGCTTTTTTTTTCTCTTGACTAATCTTCTGCTTGTATATTATGGTTCTTAATTTTGTGTTTTTATGGGTTTTGTTTTTGTATGTGTGCATGTCTGTATGTTTTTCTCATGCTTTTATTTTTCCTTTTCCTTTTTGAAAATTCTATTTTTTAATTTTCCTTTTTGTTTTCTAAAGAGAGAGAGAAAAGAAAGAAGGTGTGGAGTTATGGAGTTTGATGTGTGGGAAGGGTCTGGGAGAGATTAGAGAAGTTAAACAGTGATCATAATATAGTGTTTGAAAATTATTCTCAACACAAGAGAAAATAAGGTGGAGAGCAATAGAGTAAGACTTCCACTATCAACCTCCAGCATCTACATACATGTACATTTACATGTATACACACATACACACATATGCAATACACACAAACACATACACACATGCATGCACATGTATGTACCTAAAACCATTTTTGAAAGATGGTCAAAAGAACTTGAAAGACTTTGAAGACTTTTGTAGAGGAATTTTAACCCAGCAACATGGCTAGTCTGGCTGGAATATAGACACACCCTTAGCTCACACCTTTAATCCCAAATGATGAAGGTAAAGATAATTTGTAGAAGGAAGCAATGAGGTTTGAGTTCATCCATGAGTTCAGGGCAAGTCGCAGAGGCAGTTGAAGCCAGAGAATGAGAAGGAGTCAGAAGATTAGGACATATTGCTAGAGTTAGTTTGAAGCCAGGCAGAGTAAATAATTCAGAACCTGAGAGAAGCCAGTATGAATCACTCAGCTTGGAGAGGAGTTTAAGCCAGTACAGCTGAGTTCAGTCAGCCAGAGTTCAGAAAGAGCTAGAAATTGTGAGCTTATTCATCAGTGAGTCTCTGAGGCTAAAAGTATTCTAGCCCTAGATTAGATTGTATGGAGGCTAGAAACTTCCAGGACTAGGCCTAGGTTAGCAGGCAGTGGCAGTAAGCCTCTGAGATGAAAATTACTTCAGATGAATAAAGGATACTTTAGCAGACCTTTAGGTACACGAAGCCTGGCAGAAAGACCAAGCAAGGGAGAGTTTGTGCTGTGAAGACAACAAAGATTGTGAAAGCTACTGAGGTCTGATTGCACATATAGAAAGATTAGAACTAAGGAAGGAGTTTGTGTGACTCTGAGTACTCTCATAACCAAGAAACAAACAGTTGTATTATACTACCCCAGCAGAACAAAACAAAAGTGGGATTGTAGTACATAGGAGACTTACTGGGCAGGGCTGGGAGGGGCAGGGATCCAGGCAACAGAGGGTAAGAGCATCTCTCCTCTGATCCTCGGCCTGTCTGAACTTACCTGCATTTTCCATTAGTTTCCTCTGTGTTGCTGAGGAAATGGTCATCAGCCATGTCTTTACAATTCTCAAGATTCTCTATGTGTGAAGGAAGAATTAGCCGATTGTCTATTCGTGTCTTCTCTGGGTTAGCTCAGTATGGGGTATGCTATGCAGAAGTCCATGCTTGGTTAATTGCCTGCCCTGTGCCCCAGCTCTGTAGGCACAGAACAGGATGGTTGATTGGCAGCCTCATCAGAATCCCTAGAGGTCAGGAAGGCATCATCCAAATGAAAATCTGCTGGGCGCAGATCACAGGCATGGGAAGGGTGACAGTAGAGACATGGCCATTAGCAGCTGCTACTTTTGTCCTTCTCTCCCAGTCAGTCACCTTACAATTAAGGTCAATGATCTACTTTTGTGGCAGGTTTATTTTTGCCTTAGAGCTAAAGAAAGCCACTAATAGGCTCTGTGACAAGAGGAGGGAGTGAAGAATTGTAGAGGCCAATCCAGGAAGTCACTGTGTTCATGTCCCTGAAGCAAATAAAAAATCAGAAAATGACATCTCTAAGACTACTGAGGTAGTCATGTAGGATTGGATGTAGAACCTGTAAGAATCCCACAGAAAGAAATGAAAGGAAACCTCTGTTACCAAGAGAGGCCAGTGGTTTGGCACCTATGAGAGGCTTCCTAGCCAGCTGCTCCTGGTGGCAGGTCTGCCCGTATTTACCTCAACATGTCTCTTCAGCTGGGACTGGCTGGGACTCTGTATAGCTTACTTCCATGGTAGTGAACCAGCAACAGTCTTATGGGGTAGTTCTAGGAGGCAGGCTGAATCCCAACTGGTACCTGGAGGCCTCAGGGGAAAGTTTCTGCTTAGAGAATTCTTGCCTTTAGGAACTTATAATGCCAGGGACTCTGGAACCAGGGTGGGGTACATCCTGCTTTTGGCTGTCAGACTCTATTTTCATCAGTTCAGGGGTCTTCTGGATCTGCATCCCCAACTAGAGACCCACAAGAAGAGGGGGGGGGATAGGAGAGTTACAAGCAGTAGCTTTCAGTTAGAATGAAGGTTCATTTATCTGTTGTATCTGCACCCTTTCCTTAATCCAGAGCCATTCAAAAGCAGGAGGCTGTATCCTTCCTGCTTTGTCACTGAGTTCTCTGCTTAAGGTCCTCGAAGCAGGTTCTAGGATGTTCGTCTATCAAGGGTTGGATTAAAGCTTATGGGCTGGTTTTCCAGGCCTCACAGAACTGTGTCCTACTCGTGCTGAGTTGAGAAGGCTAACCCTGTAGTGCCAGCTATTTAAACCTCCTGTGACTGCCACAGGCATGCTGCCTACTCTTCATTTTCCTTTTGGAAGCCTTATACTTCTAAAATCCAACTTTTCTGCCTCTGACCCACACTGTTTCCGTATCAACTGCACTTCTTCTGTCCTTAATTAACCTGGAAGTATTAGTGCTAAGTATACAGATCAGAAAGCTGTTGTTTCTGAAATTACTTTTCACTTTTTCGCCCCTTCTAGGAAAGGTTGGTGCAGCCAAGAATATATAGGTCATGTTTCCAATTATAAAACACCAGCGAGGCTATTTTTTCCCTCCTTTGCTAATAAAAATAGAAGCAGACAAGGGAAGCCGAGCTGTCTGAAGGAGACAGGCAGTTACCAATATGGCTGCTGCCAGGCCAGTGATCAGTACCAACTGGATCACTCATGTGACATGACAAGAGGATGCCAGGAAGCTAGGAGGATTTTTATGCAGCAGAATCACTAGATGGCACTCTCAATAAAGTAGGAGTTAAAAAAAAAAAAGTTCCTTGCCATCAGACTTGAAAAAAAAAATCGAACAATTAAGTAGGTAAGTGAGCATGTATTTATAAAAACCATTTCCTTAAAATAAAGCAATATTAGGCAGTTGGCTGATTTTCCAGATTCCCAGTTGGTAGTTGGTTGGTGTCTGAAGGTGCTCAGGATGAGCACAGGGATTCTAAACAGGGAGGACAGAATGTACAAAGATTCCTAGACAACATCTGAATCTGTATTCAACTTGCTTTGGCTTCCTATAGGAATAGAGGAGGGTGTGCGATTGGAAAGGAAGAGATGAATGTGGTCCCGGGAATTTGGGTTTTATCAGGAGAAAGTGGGATGTTGCTTAAACAGGGGAATGGCCTGGTCTTCATGTTAGGGTCCTGAGGCTAATGTTGTGGGAGAGAAGATTAGAGCTGAGCCAACACATTCACAGTGGTGCTTGGAAGAGGGTGTAGGCAGGAACTTATATTGGATAGAGGTATTGAGGGAAGGGTGACTGTGGATGTCCCTTTCTCTCAAACAACCCTTTTCTATTTTTTTAACCCTCCAGTGAGCACCTGTGATCTGAGAATAGATTGTTCACATGGAGGACACCTTCTTGATGGACATAGAAGCCAGCTGGTTTCTGCTTGAAAGAGTGGCCATATTCTCAGGGCAAGCCAATGCAAAAGTCCTTGTGTTTGCTTACAAGCAACCACCTGTTGGTGCTGTGCTTGATGCTGCGTGGGAGCCGGGGTCTTAGCTCAACAGACCTTGAAGGTCCAGAGTCTGTCTGCTAGCCACTACATCCAGACAGACACACTAAGCACTCAACATCCCTGGAGTAGTCCTCAATTAACGGCCAGTGGAACTTAGTGTGTAATACTCCCTCATGAGCACTCCCAGAGGGACTCACCAGGTGACTGGAGGCACCTGGTTTTTCCTTGTTACCCAGAGTCATTTTAGTTTTAGGAACCCCCAGTGGTAAATGGGTGATACTCCTTTTTTATTCCCCAGTTCCTTTCCCTCACTACTTTCCTTTATTTACCCTCCATAATTTTATGGAATCATCTCCTATTATGCTTGAACCTTAATCCATTCTTTGCCTCAGATGAACACCAAGTAAGATTTTTTTTATTATTATTATTAACCAGAGTTCTCCTGTATAGAAAGAGTATGCTTGAAGAGATATTTGGAATCAGCCTGTTTTTCTGAGAAGCTACACCAACACCATTGGGTAACTCAATAGAAATGCAAAATTTCAAGACAGACTTTCATACTTGCCAATCAGAAACTCTGGGGATGGTCCTGCTAACTTATGGCTTAACAAATCTTCCTGTGGTTGAGGTTCAACACATCCGAGAGCCTCCACTCTAGAGAATTCCAGTCAAGGGAAGGTTATGTACACATTTCCGGAATTTCCTCATGTTTCTCCCATAGTGTTGTCCCTATGGTGCTGATACACCCTGAATTTCCAGTGTTATTCTCAATGGGTCTTTCATTACAAATCTCCATGCAGATCATGACATACCCACAGGGTAGCACTAAAATCTAAGAGAAAACTCTCTCAGTAACTTTTTATTCTCAAAAGACCTTTCAGAATTGACTGCCTTGAGCTATCCTCAAGCCAGCTGGTAACAGTCACCACAATTAAGAGCATGTGGCAGCAAGACACATTTGAACATATTGTCTGTGCCACTTCTGTAAGACGTTGTTAGGAGAAGCTAAATGGAGGTGATGGGCTGGCATCCTAGAGAAGGATTGCTGGTTTTCCAGGTGCATACTAATATCTTGGCCTGCTTCTTTCAGCTAACCATATGCACCACAGGCTTATGAGAGGCATCTTTGAACAACACCAGGCCATTGCAACAATCACTCCATGTCTTTCCAAACCTAATGCCACCATTTATCCACGGGGATTTTGTTACTGTCAAGCTCAAGGTTCTACCTCTTTCCTACTTTTTTCTGTGGCCTCTGCTTTAAATCAATGGTTTGAAGTTTACCTCTATGTTACCCCATGAGTTTACTATGTCTTATGTTGCTACCACGATGAATTACCTCCCCATCTGCAGCCCAAGGGAAAATTTACTTTGGCTCCCCCCACTTCATGATTTTCCTAGGTACTTAGATACACCTAGTCTATAAGGCGTGTGCCAATGATGTCTGGACAGTGGATTTGATCCTATGCATGGGGCAGATCGTGCTGGTCTAACAGGCAGTTTTCAGAAACAGCCACGATCACATCTGCTCTCCAGTCACAGGGTGAAAATGGCTTGTGGGAAAGGCATGACGCATAACTGTACCCTCCTCCTCTTATTCTCAGATTGGCTGTTCACTGCCATTCTTTGTCCAGCTGAAGGACCCTTAGCATATGAGAAAGAGAACTAGAAAAAGAAATGATCAAGGTGGTCCAAAGGTGGAAGAAATACAAACATGGAAGCCTTTAGTGAATCCAAGACCTGAATCCTGCTCCCAGTCCTCCACCAGTGGCTGAGGTGCCTGTTGGAGTGGGTTGGGAAAGTCTTCCATAACTTCATTTGTAATTTCAATTAAAAAAAAAAAAACAGTTCCTAGGACCTGGCACTTATACTATGACCCAGATGATTTGATGGTATGTGGAAAAGGGTCATATGAACATTCAGCAACAATCATTCTTCACCTCCAATCCCCTGCACCCTAGGCCTCTTCCTGAGTCACATCTGGGGCACTCCCTGTGCAATGAGCCTTCTGAGACTTTATCATTTGTTACCGTGCACTTCTTAACCTGTGGCCTCTGGAGTGAAGCAGGATCCTAGGGACTCTTACTGCAGAAGGGCCAGAAGAGATGCTATCTGTTAAATTTAGCAGCAGCATCACACACTCCATTCTCTCTGGCTTAGTTAAGGTTCTGGGTACTTCCTTAGTTTTATCTTCCTTGGATGCACAGAAAAAACGGGGACCAGGAACCAAACAGTGTATTTGCTGATAACATCAACCGTCTTTCGTCCTTATCACCATAACACACTACCACCCCTCAGAAGTCATTCTGGCTCAGGCTTGGATTAAACATTTTCCCATCTATTTCCCATTTTCATTGCTTTGGTAATCTCATCACAACAGTGATTTTCTTTTTTTGTAAAAACTTTGTGTGTGGTGGTGGTGGTGTGTTGTGCTAATGCTGTGACACACTTGTGGAAGTCAGAGGGTGGGTTTTGATAGTCTAAAGTTATTCCTCTCCTTGCACTGTGTGGGACTCAGGGATCAAAGTCAGGTCATGAGGCTTGATGGCAAGCCCTTTGTACTCTGAAGCATCTCACAGATCCCTAAGTTTCTGGTTTTGAGTTTCTCCTTGATACTAAACTTGCGTTTTATCCCCCAGTCCCCAGGACAAGAAGTGGTGGAAAGACTTTAACCAAAGTAAAGTAAACTAAAATTTACTGTTTTGTGTGTACAGTGTGTGTGTAGTAACAGTATGAATGCATGCACGTGTGTCCACGCAGAGGCCAGAGGTCAACACTGGGTCTCTTCCTGAATCGCTCTCTTTACCTTATTTTGGTGGATGTGGTTTCTCACTGACCCTGGAGCTCATTGAGTCAGGTAGGCTGGGTAGCCAGTGAGCTCCAGAGGCCTTTCTGTCTTCTTTTCCTGAGTGCTGGGATTATCAATATGCACTATTGCCATCACTCCCAGCTGTGTCCACAGGTGCTGGGGATCCAAACTCAAGCCTTCAGGCTTTCACAGCAAGGGCTTTTTGCCCATGGAGACACATTCCTGTCCCTGAAAAGTTTTGTTCCAGAAGCACATCTCCATCTCAGTGATCACAGCCCCTAGGAGGCGATGTTTTTACTCCCTTCACCTTATCTCAACTTCACTTCCAGTACTCTCTTCTCCCTCCCCCAAGCCAGGAGCACCAACCCTTCTGTCCTCACCATAAGAGTGCAGAGTTTCATGGCATCGTTCTTCAGTTGGTCACATGACATTTTTAACCAGTTTCTGATGCCTAAACTGAGACTACAAATATAAGACACAAATAGACAGAAGTCAGTCATCACAGTGGATATAAAGTTTTCAACCAAGGAGGCACCTGCTCACTGCAAAGAGAACAGCCTGATCTGAAAGAGGAGTTCTAAGTGCTGCTGGCAGCCTGGGTGGGCTCTGCTTTCTGACCACTTTCTCCTGACCCGCCAGAACACACTCTTCCACACTTCCTTATTTTTGAGATGATTCCATCTTCCCCTCACTTCACCTCTGAGCAGATCAGTCAAAGTACTGAGGGAAGAGGAAGGGGCTTTGGAAAAGACAGTGGGGGGAAATGACATAGAATTATTCCCATAAATAAGGAGTGAGTAATTATTAGAATGTAGACGTTTATGCTAAGTGGATGGCAAAGTACTGGAATATATCATGAAGTGTCTGTTTTAATATCTGTGTCTTGGTGGTTGCTAGGTAACACGGGTACTTTTAATAACATGAAGAGAGCTAGAAATACTTGTAGATGCTTTCCTCATTGAAAATATTACTGGCAAGAAAAGGGACATATTGCTGGCTAGTACTGTGGGATATTATAAGCTTTCTGCTGCTCATTAAAATGCATGTGCATCTCAGCTGTTCATATTATGAGACGTTCACTTTAGAAATTTCCTTCAAAATCGATGTACTTTGTGATAATAAGACCTGGTTGGTGGATGGGGACCAGCTCTATCCCCGGGAAGATGACTTTGTTCCACCCCACCTGATTAAGAAGATCTTTATGAGAAGTTACCAAATCCTAAGCTCTTTTTAAATCCTTGAATCCTTGAGATGTAGATGTTTTAAATGAGACAGTAATTGGGCTTTTTATTAACAGTCAGGAAAGCATGCTTTTTTCTTCTTGAAGATGTAGCAAGTGATGTTTCTTTATTTCTGATTAAGAACACATCCTCTCTTTTCATTATTTGTACATCAAAGACTGCAAAGCCTGAATTAGCCCCTGGCCCTTAGTGAAAGGACTAGCCTGCTACTGCTTTGTGCTCAGAAAACTATGGTAGAGAATTGATTCAAACACAATGCTAATATTGCTCTAATTGGGACTGAATGACTCTCCCGGGAGAACAAAGGCAGTGATTAATTTTTCCTTGGCTGATGTAAAAAATAAGGAAATGGGAATATTCAAAAGAAGTGATGATGTGAACTTGAGAGAAGATCTTGAGATGGACAAAGTGGGAAGAGCACTTTCATCAGAGTGGCAAGGGGACACTGTCACAGGGATGAGAGCACCTGCCGAGGAGTCAGTAAAACCCATCAGGTATTTTGTCGTATTAACTCATTTAATCCTGTAAGAACATTCTGAGACAGATGTCATCTTCACTGTCTGGAATAGGCTTATAGTGGTTAGGTAACTGTAGTAAGGTCACACAATGAGTTAATGTGATGGGCATAGGATACCAATCCATGGAGACTGTCTTTGCATTTTCCATGTCTCCCTCAGCACAGGCACTCTAAAGTGATTGGCATGATTGAGGTACAAGAAGAGACCAGGCTGGAAGGTAAGGTGGCTCCACATTATGGTGAGACTTCAGTGACACGCTGATGTGGTGGAAGTTTTGATTTCTTTAGAAACATGGTTTTGTTGAATGAACATGGTTTTTTTTATTGGTCCTATAGGATGTGGGAGTGCTTTGTCCACTGCTGAAAAGCAAATTCATGAGAGGGTCATGCAAAACATCCTTATGGAAGAGTGAGTGCATGATGTTTTGCCAGCCAGAAACTGTCATGTGTGGGGAACATGCTTACATTCTTTGATGGACAGATTGCTTGGAGAGCTTATGATCTTGGTCAACAGGAAATACCTCATGCAGAGGGCATGAGGTTGGCCAATTAGAAAGCATCCTTGTGTGGATTTTGAGGGGGTATAAATAGAAACCCCAGAAACATAGGGGGGGCTTTTGCTTTGCATTGCTTCTCATCACTTCTCTTCACCGCTTCGCTTTGAAATACTCCAGACAATGCTTTGCTGAAACTTACTGCTGCCTTTGAGGCCCAGGTTGAGCTAAAGAGATTGAGGCCTAGAATGGAGGTGCAAGAGCTTCTGCTTCTTCGGCTGTCCCTGTTGATGCTCCCCCAAACTGCTACTGGTTTCCTGGATGGCTGTGTTCCAGTTGCTGCTGGTACATGTTCCAATGTGTGCTGTTTGACTGGTCTGCTTGAATCCTGACAAATTGCCCGAAGGACCTATGACTACATTTTCTGTTTCTATTAATAACTTTTCTCCAGTACCTCAGGTCAGTGGGTTGGAAAATGGATAGAGATATTAATTTAAAAATAAATAGTTTAAAAATATGCCTTCATACTGATGTATTTATATTTACTCTGGATGTGATAAAGACACATTCTAGACAGGGGATCATGAATCCAAAATCCATATTTTAGGAGAATAATTCTGGTGGGCCTATGGGGTAGGTGCTAGACATACTGATTAGTCAGAGACATATTTAAGAAATTACTCCAAACACTCATGCAAGATGGGATAGTTTGGCAAATACCTGTCGAGTATCTACTGAGGGATCATAGTTTCTTGGGGCCCTTTGAACATAGCATTTAAATCATGTATGCCCTTGTAATCATGAGGCTTGATAATTCCATCCATTCCCAATTCCTGTCCAAAATTTGAGACCATTTGGTCAGCTTTTCCTTATTATGTTCACCAAGAATCCCTCTACTCCATGTGTTATGCTCCTTGGAACTCTTGCCAGTTTTAGGACATGTTCTTCTCAAATTCCAGTCTCCTTACAAAATGCTATGCCATCTTTGGCCTCAGTCAAAACTTAGATCCACATTAATTTTCAGCCTACTTGGCCTCATTATCAGGGACTGCTTTGATATTTGCACTGTTAGTGAAGTCAGGGAAAGAGGATTTGGTTGTTGTTTTAGTTGGAGTTTCTATTTCTGTGATAAAACACCATGATCATAAACAACTTGGGGAGGAAAAGATTTATGTTGACTTATACTTCCACATCCCAGTCAACCACCAAAGGAAATCAGGGCAGGAACTTAAGGTAGGAACTGAAGCAGAGGTCAAGGAGGAATGCTGGTTACTGGCTTGCTCCTCATAGCTTACTCAGTTTGCTTTCTTATACCATCTAGGACTACCCACCTAGTGGGTTAGAATTCCCGTCCAATATCAACCATCAATCAAGAAAATGCCTTAAAGCATGTTTATAGGCCAATTCTATGGGGACATTTTCATATTTAAGATCCCTCCTTGCCACATGACCCTACCTTGTGTCAAGTTGAATACAAACTAGCTAGCACAGCTCTTTCTTCTGAATTCTGAACCAAGAAACTAATTCTGAAATCAATTCTATTTTCATGTGAAGCTTTCATCATCCCTTGATAGTATTGTTTAAAATCAAAAAATTAATTGAAGACTCCAGTATCCACTCCAATCTCCATCACATGGTTGGGGACTTCATTCCCTACAAAATTTATCACTGATATTTCAGTTTCACAGTTCTGTGACTGCCTCCTGTCTAGTGACCTTGACCTCCTGACTTATGACTCAGAGCTTGGGCTACTGTGGTTTTTCCATTCCCCTCTCCCAATGTCAGAGACCACTTGTCTCATTTCCTTTCCTATCAGCCAGACCCAAAGAGAATATCACTTTACACACATGTCTCACCTTCTAAGTTCTGGCTATCCTTTTCTTTCTGTAGCCTTCATTTCCACCATGTTTGACCCAGTCTTAAAATATTTCAGTCACTCACTCTCAAACCAATAGAGACGTGACCAAGAATCAATAAGTAAAAACTATAGGAATCTGTTTTGAAGCTTTGTATACAAAACTGGTTCTGACCTCCTGCTCCCATAGTCAGCAGCTACTGCTAAGCCCCTTCACTCTGCACTGAATTGCCTGTGCCTTAGTCAGGGTTACTTACTCTCCTGTGAGGAAGCACCATGACCAAGAGCAAGTTGGGGAGGAAAGGCTTTATTGGGCTTCCACTTCCACACCACTGCTCATCACTGAAGGAAGTCAAGACAGGAACTCAAACAGGGCAGGAACCTGAAGGCAGAAGCTGAGGTAGAGGCCATGGAGGATGCTGCTTACAGGCTTTGTCCCCATGGCATGCTCAGCCTGCTTTCTATAGGACCCAGGACTACATTTCCGGGGATTACACTGATCACAGTGGGCTAGGCCCTCCTCCGTCAATCACTGATTAAGAAAATGCTCTATAGGCATTTTCTCAACTGAGTCTCCCTCTTCTTCAGTGACTTTACCTTGTGTCAAATTGACATGAAACGAGCCGCAACACCTTGCATGTCACTTTCAGCAGATGGCTCTGTCCTCTAGTTCGAAATCAGCAGGATCACACTTGATTTCCCTCCTTCAGTCTCAGTGCTGAGGAAGGCTTCATTTCCTTTCTTTCTGTCAGGTCAATAGCAGCTGCTTCCATTTTGTTCTTTTCATATTTGCAGTCCTTCATATTGCACCCCCCCCCAACTGTCCATCATACTATCTGTGGTCTGTGGTCACAGAAAGAGAAAGCCTTTCTCTTTCTGAAAACAAATAAGAAGGAAATAGTAATCACCTTCCATTACCTCAGCTCTGCCACACACACAGAGCTGTGTCTTGGAACTCTTACTCAGTTGATAATGTGGCTGGCACCTTCCCCATCATCTCCTTCCAAGATTTACTGCTTGTTTGAGTCCACTGAACCCAGTAAGGTAAGTGACTGCCAGTTAGTGAGTGCCATTACTGTTTGTACAGCCACAAGCTATTCCCAACCCTCTTGACTGTCTGTGGTACATATCAGCACCCCTTACTTGAAATTGTTTTTCCCTTGGACACATCACTGGATGTGACTGTCTTATAATTTCTTTTGCTACAGCACATATATGAAACTGTGCATATGGAAATATGCATATAAAACTGCCTGCTTCCATGCTTTTTTCTGATTCCCATTGCTTCAACAAATACCTGAGAGAAATACCTTAAAAAGCAGCAGAAGTTTGATTCAGCTCATGTTTTCAGAAGTTTCAGCACATGCTCACTTGGATTTGTTGCCTTGGACTTGTAACAGCATAAGCCAGATGGTGTGGGGCAAATGTGTTCATCTCATGGTAAAATTGGCTGTGATCACATCTATCCTCTTTTCTACCATGGACTCTGCATCTGTAGGCCAAAAGTATTTTTTCAAAAACTTTGTCTTTGCTCAATATGTACAGATTTTTCTAATTATTCCCTAACCAATGCAATAGTCTCCCTCACATGCATAGCATTTATATCAAACCAGGCACTGACATTAATGTGGAGATGAGTTAAAGGGTAGAGACAGCATGATGTGAGGATTATATGCAAATAACACAGCACTTTCCATAAGAGCCTTAAGCATCCTCTTAATGGGGCTTTGGGACACATTTCTCATGGATACCAAGGAACTGACTATGCTATATATTTTTTTTTTGTTTGAAGAATATTTTTTTGCACTTTTATTCATTATTTAATTATTTTTAGAAAATATATTTAGGATAGCAAAAAGGCACTTTCCATTTATTTTGTGGTGAAGGGAGGAACACACAGGCACACACATTGAAAGTTTGAAGAAACTCAGTTTCTTTGTAGGAGTTGGTTTTCTCCTTCCACTGTGTGGATTCTGAGGATTGAATTTGCTGAGATCGTTAGGCTTGTCACCAAGCGCCTTGACCCACTTAGCCAACTTGATATCCATGTCTTCTTTTTCACTGAGGCTTTTATTTTTGTTATGTTGGACTACTTTATCTTGAGCTTCATGTTGTTGGTTTTTCTTTACGATTCATCCTTTTAAAAGATATTATTTCTTTTTTCCAACATTTATTTATTTCTTCAAGTTAAATCTCAATCACATTCCCCTCCCTCTTCCTCCTACCAGTCCCACCGTCCTACCCTCTTCCCCCCTCACACTCCTATCCACTTTTTAAAAAAAAAATTTAAGGTGTATCTTTTTCTCCCCAACAGCTCCCCATTTGAGTCCAATAAAAGGCTCTTTATCTTATAACAACAAATACAATACAAAACGGTAAGAACAATTAGGCAACAATTATGAAAATTGTAAGGTATAGCATACATTCCCAATGTCCAGCCCATACATATTTGTCAACTGATAATAATGTTCTATTATCTATCTTGATGAATTTAAAGTTCTATACCTAACTCAGTGCCCATCCTAACTTGCATTACCAACTTAAAAACATCTTCTTAGACCTAGAACACCCTTTTAATTCCTAAACAACTTAAAAGTTAACTGTGAGACTATAACTATCTAGTCTTCAACCACATCAGAGACCTGAGAAGGATAAACATATCTGATATACAGGAAGTTCAGAGCAAGCAGCTTCCAAAATTAAGAAATGACAGACAACTGGCTGCCTGGACAGTCCCTAGTTTCTCTCTATAATGTTGGAGCATCTTTCTTCAGTCTTTTGGCCCAGTATCTCTGATAGACATTATTTGTAAAGCAGGAATTATGAAGGACTTGCCTACCCTGTCTTGGCAGAGCTAGGCTGTTGACTTATCTGCTTTCAAGTTTTGTCCTTTTAGGACAGCATTCTGTCTACTGTTGAAGCAAGGGATTTCTCTTGCCCAGTGACAAGCTTGCCACTAATGCAGCCATC
Organism: Lophiomys imhausi; assembly: GCA_907164525.1. NCBI lineage: Eukaryota > Metazoa > Chordata > Mammalia > Rodentia > Muridae > Lophiomys > Lophiomys imhausi. The sequence goes on along the minus strand of CAJQZJ010013817.1, from coordinate 9,192,718 downwards.
TCCAAATGGAGATTCTTCAATGCTCATCATCTACTTGGAGTAGAATTGGGGGTGCTGTCAGGAGCTGACATGTCTCAATATCAAAAAAAATCTTAAGAGAACATATTTGAATGCCATATTCTACAGATCTCTTGAGGTTTTTGGAGCCCACCTATCTATCTTGGTATATTTGGATAAGAAAATGTTGCTTGTCTCTTAGCAGCTTTATTTCTGATTATCTTAGGAAATATCTGTAATACAGTATGCTAGTACCTAACAAGATGACAAGTTTGAATGATTATTAGTTTGCATTTCTTAATTATCCTAAACAGTTTGTGACAGTTGCTATCAAAAGGCCAAAACTTCACATTGCATTTTTAAGCATTACATAGGTACAATACCTTAAAAAGAGTTAACCTTAATGTTGTATCAGTATACAAAGATCTATACCAATGTAACCAAATATAACCTTGCTTAACCATTTTTTTCCATTCTTATTTGGGCCTCTAAACAGGTTTCCTACATTCCAAATTAGCAGGAAGCAATTTTAAGAGAACAATGTCCCATTCCCAGAAGGTGGTCTGGGTGATTTTTTTTTTGTCATTTTATGAGTTATAGATATTTGGTATTTAGGGAAATTGGTTACAAGTTGTTAAGTGGTCTTGTTAAAAAAGGTTTAGGAAGTTTAGGAGAAAAACCTAGGGATTTTTCTCTTTTTCTTTCCTCTGTCCTTCTTTCTCTCCTATGTAGTGGGGAAAGACTTGAAAAGAAAAAAAAGTGGGATATAGACATGATATACGAATGATAAAGAAAAAGGGGTAGATTATTGAATATGCTCTTATATCTTTGTATATTGACATTTCTTTTATTTTTGAGGTTATAATGTAATTATATCATCTATACCTTCCCTTTCTTCCCTCCAAGTTCTTCCATATATACACCCCTCTGATCTCTCTTTCATATTTATGACCTCCTTTTTCATTAATTTTTATTACATATATCTATGTGTATTGCATGTATCATTCTCAAATATAACCTGCTCAGTGTGTATAATGTTACTCATGTGTATGTTTTTATGGCTGACCATTTGGTAATGGATACCCAATTGATGTGCTCCTCCCTGGAAGAGACTGTATGTCCTTAGTTGGATAAGGTTGAGGCCTAGTGGGCTTCCCCACCATGCTGTCTACTCTAGCAGGTCTCTTGTTGCTGTTCAGCTAATGTTTAGGCAGTCTGTTGGTGAAACATTATGGGTGTGCAGTTTCTGATATTACTAGGAGACACAATCTCATAGCAAACTCCCTGATCATCTTACATCTTACAATCTTCCCACCTCCGTTTGCTCATTGTTACTTGAGCCATAGGAGCAGGCGTTGCTTTGTGGATGTATCCACTGGAGTTGGCCTCTAAATACTGAATTTTTATTAGTTGTGATTTTCTGTAATGGTCTCTGTTGCAAAGAGAATTTCTCTTGATGCAAGGTAAGAAATATACTTATCTTTGGGAGTTAGTGATTATGTTGGTTTAGTAAAGTGGTAGTTGTAGAGTCTCCTCCAAGGTCCATGACTTCACTAGCCCTGGCTATGTTTCCAGTACTAGGCATGATTTCCCTCTCACGGAGTGAGTTTTAATTCCAATCAGAGGGCTAATTAGTATGTATGCCAGCAAAGGTATGTATGTCATTATTGCACGTTAGGGTTATCATGCCATGCTGGTCATTGTGACCCATAGGTGTCATAGCTATGTAGGACTATTGACTGCTTTGAAAGCTCACATGGTGCCTTTTGGTATCATAAAAGTTAGTCCTCAGGGAGGAGACTTTTGGTCAGTTCTAACTCTGGGGCCTCTGGGACCTCCATCTGAAGAGCATGGTGCCTTCTGCAATAGGGATTTGCCTTCCGTCTTTGTGGGACCTCTGAGGGCAAGTGCAATAGTGGGTAATGTTTTGGGAGTCTCTCGGACAGCTCTGGCCAACAACTGAAAATAGGGTTTCTCATGTCTGGTGTATGGGTTTTTGTTATGTGGTCTTTGGTTCTTGGAGGGAGCATTGTCAGTCCAGATGAGAAAATTTTATTTAAATTATATATGCACATTTATAAAGATACCTGTGTGTATTATAAGTATTTTTTAGGGAGATCACTGATCAGACAGATAACTTGTACCCTGCTGGTCCCTTCTCTATTGTTACCCCCATACCTCCACCCTGGCCATGGCCCATGTATACTTTCCTGGCTTATATAGTTATTCTAGAAAATGTACTCATATCTGAAGGTTGGGAGTTAGAAGTTTCCTACGAGAGAAAATATGCGACATTGTCTTTCTGGATCTAGGTTACCCCACTCAGTATGATTTGTTTCTAGTATTTCACTTGTATATTTCCTGATTTAATTTTTATTTACAGAAGAAAAGTATTCCATAATGTATATGCACAGAATTTTCATTATTCATTTATCAGTTGGGGAACATTTAAGTCATTTCCATTTCCTAGCTATCATGAGTAGAGCAGTAATGCACTTCACTGAACAAGTGTCTGTGGAGTAGGTTGTGGTGTCCTTTGGACATATGCCAAGGAGTGGTGTAGCTTAGTCATATGGAATTTCTACTCAACCCTAAAGTAGGGCAGGACTTGCATTTACTGAAAGAGGAGAATTTTCTATTGTTTATTGTTATGTAAAAAATAGCATATACTTTAGAAAACTATGGGTTTTGTTACATTAGATACGTAATGAACCTTTATTTACAATCAGAATAGCCACAGGCAATCAGGAGTTTATCTCCCATGCAGGAGGATAGATTGCTCCCTTTCAACCCGACGTATCGCCTCCCTTCCACACCTGCATCTTCCAGTGGATGAACTGGGTCTGGGCATCATCCCTAATTCTCCACAAAACTGATGAAAGCTACACTATAACGTTGCTAAAAATCATGACTTTTACTCTTGTGTGGACAGAATGTCTTTCGGATTTTGCTTTCAATGGTCTGGAGAACACAGGGTACCCTAGATGACTGTTGAGTTCACCCATCTTGCCTGGCATGACCTTCCTTCTGATTGATTGCTCACTCACTCCTGCCATTCACGTTTTCCTCAAATGTCACTTCATTGTAGAGACCTGGCTGCACCCCTCTTTCATCTGGCTCCGTGGAATCTTATCTATCTATCTATCTATCTATCTATCTATCTATCTATCATCTATCTATCTATTATCTATCTATCTATCTATCTATCTATCTATCTATCTATCTATCTATCTATATAAAATCTGTCTCCTGATCATCCTGTAGGTTCGTTGAGGCAGGGCAGCCACTGCCCATTGGCTCTCCCCTGTGTCTGTTTCACTCCAGTATAGGGCATGCCCTCAGCACACTTGGCTGAGTAAAAAATACATGCCAGTTTCTGTGTATACCTATTATGCTGGCATATATTTTCTACCAGTTTCCTTCTGTGTGAAACCTTGGCTAACACAGGATCTAAGCTGAGGATAAATCCTCTGGCCAGAAATCTCAATGTCCCCATGAGTTCTAGATGACAGCATGAAGGCATCTTGGTGTTAGTTATGTTCAGCTATTTCACTGAAGAAAGCATAATGTCTATTCTACTCCCATTTGGTTTTGCAGGTTTGGCCTTCCTATCCCTAGCCAATGGGCCAATGGGTAATCCCCACAGCTCCATTGCTCTTCTGTTCCCATGGTGGAATCAAAGGACCCATGGATGTCCTGGTCACTGATAGTATTACTCTTGGACTAGGCATCTGGGGACCAGATGAGAAACAAACATGCAAACATACTGCAGTTAAACTGGAAAGAAATCAGTTCAGGCCACCTGAGAACTTCCTACCCAGCTGCTGGCAGAGAGAAGGGCTGTACTTTTTTGTAGTTAATCATTTGTCTTTCCTGGAAACGAAAAGGAGCATGCAGCCCTGGGTGGACCGTGCTCCTGGGGGATTCTGCACTGTCTCTCAAGTGAAAGTGATCTTCACTGAAGCCTCAGGAAACCTCCCCATGGTCACCACGCTGACAGTGCCAATAGCTTCTTTCAGTGGAAATGTTTGTTGAAACCCACTCCTGGAAAGTGATTTTATTTATTTTCTTCTCAAAGCTGGATGGAAGTGAATTATGGAGAGTTCGGAGGAAATGTGGGAAATTAACTGAAATAAAGCAATTCTGTGTACTTCCTTTGGGGAGAGATATTTCCTTCACCAGCATTTATTGAAAAGCCATCAATATTAATGTGTACTTTCTCAGAGCTCTGAGACATTCAGGGCCCTTTTCAACTTTTGTTTTTCAAACCTTATAGACTTCCCCTCCCAGCTTTGGATTTGGAAACAAAATTTTCATTTATATTGAAGAATTCTGTTATGAACCTTGTGGGATTCTTAATAGAAAAGTAAAATGAAGAGATGTTGGTTAATATGAAGTAGGAATTGCCCTCCTGGACCTTTTCTCTTCTATGGAATGGTGGGTGACAGACATAGACTCATTTTTACTATGCACACAAATTGCACCCACTGTGGATTTAGAATCAACCATTGAAATCTTCAGTCTTCAGCATATGCACTTCTATTTAGCTCAATCCTTCTTTCTGCTCTGATCTCTCTGCTTTCTGTCCCCTCTCCCTTTCTCATTCATATGCATATGTGTGTGTTTGTGTAGGTCAGAAGACAACCTCTGTATTCCTGAGAAAAAGTCTCTCATTGTCCTGTGACTTTCAGATTCACCTAAGCTGCCTGACCAGCAGGTTTCAGGAGCCCCTGTCTTCACCTCTCCAGTGCTGAGATTATGAGTGTGTACATGTGTACCACTACACCTGACTTTTCTTTTTTTTTTTTTTGCATGAGTTCAGAATTGAACTCAAGTCCTCATGCTTGCATAGCAAGCACTTTATTGACTAAACTAGCTCCAACCTGCTCACATTCCTTTAAGCTTTCTCATCTTAATCTCCTCCCAACTCTACTCCTAAACATTATCCCTGTTTACCTCTGAAAGCCTTTCCTCAGTAGAATGAAGATCAGTTTGGATCAAAGTAGGAAGCTGCTTCCTGAAATCACAGCATCCAAGTGAAGTGGGGTGGAGTGCAGACAGCTAGCCTTTGAGAGTCGTGAGGTGCACTGCGGTGTGATTTTCCTCCAACCCCAGACTTGCTGATGATTTTTAAAAATCCACACAAAGTTCACAGAAAGATTTGTGTCATGGTGTCTGAGTATTTACAATACCACCAAACTGGAAAGTACCCAAATGTCTGCAACATTAGAGTGGACAAGTGATGTTATATTCATAGAAGAAAACAAATACCATGCAACTACAAAAAGAACAAACTTTAAGGAAGTCTTATGCAACAATATGAACAGACAAAGATGTTGTTGGGCAAAAAGATGTGAAGAAGGAAAGAGTTAGGACAGCTGCCAAATTTTCACAGTGGCTTGACTTACGTTGTTCACCTTTGGCAATGATAAGAAAGCAGTGCCCATTTAGCAGACTTTTCACCTCCAGGTTTGAATTTTTATTTTCCCAGGGTCTCAATAGCTCGTCAGATACTCTCTCTCTTGAAACCAGGCAGCGGCAGCCACAGCTTCCAGCCAGTCACACAGTTTGGAGACAATGAACCAACAGACTCTACAACGTAGGTGTTGCTGTGCTAGGACATTTGGTAAGTCGAGGAGCTCAATGCCTTCTGTTGTATATGTAAAATATTTGCAGTTTATATTGGTTTGGTTGGGATGTAACTGCATGGTAAGTTGAAAAGCAGCTGTAATCACTGTGTAATCCAGCTTATTTGTGGTTGAGAGTCTCACAAGACTCATCTGTGGTGTAAGAGGTCAAGATCATAGTGAGCTACTGCTTGCTACTACTCTGTGTGAATCATCTCAGCAGGCTGCAGCCCTCACTCTGATCATCTGTATGTTCTCCATCTTTTAGGATGGAGCCTCAGGCTCACAGAAAGCAAGATGACTGGAGGTCAGGTGCCCTGATCAATCTACTCTGATGCTGCTGTTCTTTTGTACAGCTTGGAGGTGTTTCACAGGAAGGTTGCTGCTCTCTGTGGGACTGAGCAGGCTGTGTAAAGAGAAATATACCATACCCAGGGCACTTCATGGGCATTTCCCAGGGCATTTCCAAATATGCATACCTGACTTTTTTCTTTTCTTCTATTATAAGAAAATACATCATTATTAGAATTTACATACAAATAAAAATAAAGTTCACATTCTTAATGTTTACAAGTTTATTCTAAAGGGTACAATTTAGTGGCAATGTATTCACAGTGCAATTCCACTACCTAATTCCTGAATATTTTTAACCCCTTCAGAGGAAAACCCCTGCAAACAAGCAGTCACCCTCCCTTCCACCTTCTTTCTACTCCTGGCATCCCCCAATCTGTTAGTATTTTTATTGCACATTAGTTAATTTTGTATTAAAGAGAAAAATATCACATGACCCCCACTGTGGCCAGGTCTTTTGTTAGCTCTTCAATGGAAGGAATTCCTGAGTTTCCCAAGGTCTCTACTGGATTCTCAAGAAGTCCTGGGTATTAATGGAACCATTCCAGAGGGTTAAGCAGATTAACAGGGCTTTCCAAATGACCTTGTTCCCAAATCCTATTTTCCTCCCATTCTTCCTTCCTTCTACCCTGTTGTTCTTTCCTGCCAGGGCAGGGCATGAATGGAACTCATGAACTGAGACCCAACACAATTGAAAGATTTATTTGAGTAGAAGAATGAATTTAAGAGCCATTGTGAGGAGATGGTAGAGCAGGTATTCACTGGGAAAATAAGGCACACAGAGAAGAAATGACTTGGAATGACACATTCGCTGACTGTGGCCTTTCCCTGTTATGTGATCATATATTTACATTCCACTTCAAATTGGGGACACTTAAGTTTGAGTTTTCTTTACCGTCATCATTTATAAGAAATGCTTCAGGCTGAGGTTTGCTTATATTTGCAAACCAGGCAAGATTGTGACCACGTAGTGGGCCTAAAGAGCTCTGTCATGCTCTGTGTTCCTAGGATTTTTTCTCCAGCTCAGCTCACTTTGAAGAAGCTCTGGTTTAGACAACCCAAGCTGGTTTGGTAGGAGCTCTAACAGGGCTTCTGTTTACCCAATGTCAGCAGGTCTCCCTTTCCTCAATCCCCTTGGATTGCCTGGGTCCTCAACCAAAAACCAAATTGACATTTTAACCAAGGAACCTGTGAATGATCTTGAGAGAAACTTAGCTTGAATTACCCAAGCAGGCTCTAAATGCAACTGTACCATCTCTACAAGGTAGCCAGTATATGGGAAAGGTGGAGGGAGGCTGCAGTCTCACCAGCAGACACTGGTGTGTTGTGACCACAAACCAAAGAATGCCAAGAGCCACTAGAAACCGAAGAACCAATGAACAGAGATCCTCCCCTCCACAGGAGATGTGGCTCTATTGGATATGTGAGTTTTAGAATTCTGTCTTCCAGAACATAATTCAGTTGTTTTAAGTTCTGACTCCATCCCACCTAAGGTACCATAATTTGTTACTACAGCACTAGGATAGCAGCACACAGGTGACTTTTTCAGTAGGTGTCAGGCTGGTTCTTTTTTTTTAATATTTATTTTCCATTCCAATTTCAATCCCCCTCCCTCTCCTCCTCCCAGCCCCACCCTCCTACTTGCTTCCCCCTCCCCATAATCCTGTCCCCCACCCGGTACCAACCCACTCTGGCACATCAAATTGCATCAGGACTAAGTGCCCCCTCTTCCACTGAGGCAAGTCAAGGCAGCTCTGCTAGGATAATGGGGTCCAGAGGGAGGTCACAGAGACCAAGAGAGATAGTCCCCACTCTAGTTGATAGGGGATCCACTTGAGGACCAAGCAGCCCATCAGCTTCATATGTGTAGTGGGCCTATAACCAGTCCATGCAAGTTCTTTGGTTGGTGGTTCAGTCGCTATGGGCCCCACTCTGTCCAAACTAATTGGCTATATAGGTCTTCTTGTGATGTCCTTGACTCCCCCAGCTCCCTCAAACCTTCTACTAACTCTTCCACAAGATTCCCTGAGTTTCATCTTATGTGGTCTCTGGATCTGTTTCCATTATCTGCTGGACAAAGCCTCTCCAACGGCAGTTATGTTAGGTTCCTGTTCAGTTTCTGCTCTCCCTGTCCAGTTCTGATGTTTATTTTATTTCCCCTACTTACAGGGATTTAAGCAGCATCCCTTAATCCCTCCTTGCTACTGTACAATAAAAGAATCTCTGCAGAATCACCATCTCTGACTTCAAACTGTACTACAAAGCAATAGTAAGTAAAAAACCAAATGATATTGGCATAAAAACAGATAGATTGATCAATGAAATTGAATCGAAGACCCATCTTTTGACAAACATGTCAAAACCATACAACAGAAAAAAGATAACATCTTCAACAAATGGTACTGATTTAACTGGATGTCTGCATGTAGAAGAATGCAAATAGAACCATATTTATCATCCTGCACAAAACTCAAGTCCAAGTGGATCAAAGACCTCAACATAAAAGCTGACACACTAAATCTAATAAAAGAGAAAGTGGGGAAAAGCCTTGAACTCCATTGGCACAGGAGA
>CAJQZJ010013817.1:9153297-9177563 GCA_907164525.1 Lophiomys imhausi | reverse complement strand
CACACACTCACCACACAGACACACACAGATACACACACACACACACACACATGACTCACAAAATCAATTAACCAGGGCTCATAGTGGCTCAAAGAGACCCAACAATCAGGGATCCTGCATGGGTCTGACCTAGGTCCACTGGATACATGCTTCAGTTGTGTAGCTTGATGTTCTTGTGGGACTCCTGCAAGTGGGAGTGGAGGCTGTCTCTGACTCTTTTGCCTGCTCTTGGGACCCTTTTTCTCCTACTGGGTTGTCTCATCCAGCCTTATCATGAGGGTATGTGCCTAGTCTTACTATAACTTGACAGGTTGTTATGTTTGGTTGATATCCCTGGGAGGCCTTCCCTTTTTTGAAGTGAAAGGGAGGAAGAGTGGATATGAAGAAGAGGAAAGGTACAGCAGAGGGATTGGGAGGAGAGGAGGGAGGGGAAACTGCAGTCGGCATGTAATATATGAGAGAAGAATAAAAAGAAAAAAAGAATCCTCATTGAAAGGTCTGAGGAGCTGGAGTGTGATGCCTGTGGATGATGGCAGCTGTGGCAGATATGCTCTCTTGAGAAGAAAGGACTGGCAGACGTGCAGACTGCTTTTCCTCATACTTCTTTTTATCGGAGCTGCCTGCTGCCTGGTGGAAGGTGCTTCCCACATTGAAGGAGAGCATTTCTGCTTTTCTTTCATTTCTGTTACTGTGATAAAAGCATTGACCAAAAGCAACACAGGGAGGAAAGGGTTTATTCTATCTTACAGGTTATGGTTCATCACTGAGGGAAGTCTGGGCAGGAACCCAATAGGAACTTGAAGTAGAGATCATGGAAGAACACTGTTGGTCGGCTCACTCACAGGCTCATGCTTAGCTAGGTTTTTTTTGTTTTGTTTTGTTTGTTTGTTTTATATATGGTCTAGGACCACCTGCCCAGGGAATAATGCTGCCGAGAGTTGGGGGGGCCCTTCTACATCAATTAACAATCAAAAGAATCTGCCACAATAATGCTCACAGTCCAATCTGATCTGGGCAACCTCTTAAACAAGCTTCCCTTCTCAGATGACTCTAGACTGTGCCAAGCTGAAAGTTACAGCTTATCTAGGTCACTATCTCTCTCAGTCACTGTCTCCTGTGTCAGTTCTCCCTGGGGACACCCCTGCAGACCTACAGTTGTGTTTCCTCAGTCCCACAACTCTTTTTAAAACCTCCATGTAATCTTTCAAATAAGAATGCCTCCATAGGCTCAGATATTTGAATGCTTAGTCGCCAGGGGATGGAACTATTTGGGAAGAATTAGAAGGATTAGGGGTGTGGCCTTGTTGGAGTGGGTGTGGCCTTGCAGGAGGCAGTGTGCCATAGGGGGTGGGTTTGGAGGTTTCAAAAAGCTCACATCATTCCCAGAGTATCTCTTTTCACCTGGGAATTAGGATGTAGCTTTCTGTTACAGCTCTACACCATGCATGCTGTCATGATCCCTGCCGTATTGGGACACATTTCCTCCACACTTTACTCCAACAAGTCAACACCTCCTATTTCTTCTAATCCATTTTAAACAGTTCCACTCCCAGGTGACTAAGCATTCTAACATATGAGCTTATGGGGGCCATCCTCATGAAAACCTCCACATATATATTATATTAACAAAGTTATATTAACTATATGTAATAAATATTAGCAGAATAAGAAAGGAACATTCATGACAATTATAATCCTTTTCTGTAACTAGTATATGGCCATTGCTGATAGTTACAGCTGCCTTTTATCCATTCTATATTCCTACTACCTTCATCAGGTCTTGTTCTTTACCTGGAAAGAGGAAGGACACCTTTATTCCTGAAGGTGATACTAGGAGATGCCCTGAGGAATTTCTTATACCCCAGACACTCATTTCCTTGCCTCTACTGTAGAACACAATACCAGTTTTCCCTTAGAAGTCTAGACTAGTCACCCTGGGTAACCCTGTTACTGTTTTTTTTTTTTTTTTTTAGCCTCTTGACTCAAGGGCATGATGAGCTCAAAGTGGCTATAATTAAATATTCATGTTTCTATAAAAGCAGAGAAGTTTGTCTGTACAGTTAAAACAGTGTAGTTCATGGCACATAATTGTTTTGAATCTGAACTGAGGGGTTTGGGGCAGCATTTGCTAGGGTTGTGTAGCATGATGGTGTGCACAGAGCGTTGTGTGCATGTTGTGTCTTCAGAACTAACCAAGCTGTACAATGCAACACAGATAAGCATAATCAGAGATACTTCAAATGTATTATACATTTGCTTTGAGCTAAGTCTTGGTGGATGTGTGCTTAGAAACCTTTTAATGTTGCTTGTATATTCAGTTATGTGAGCCCGTAAGGGCTATATGCCATTGTTTGAGGAAAAAAAACAAATATAATATATGTTATACAAAGGAATTGTTGACTCATATTACATGATAGAGGCTGGGTAATATAGCAGTAGCTACCAACACAATAGAGAGGCAGAGAATCCAGTCAATTTCCTGTAACTATTCATTCCCCTTCAGGCTGATATGTTTGAACACTTGGTTTCCAGATGTTGGGACTGTTTAGGGAAGTCATAGTACCTTTGAGATGTGTGGTCCAGCTAGCATAAGTGGGTATCGAATGGTGGACCTAAGAAAAGTTGTGCTCACTTCTGATTCCAGCCCAAACTCTCTGCTTCCTGGTTAGTGGGACTTGAGAACCTGCTGGCATATGCTCTTGTGGCCACACGTTGACCCACTCTAGTCACTATGCCTTCTCTTCAGACTGGAGAGTCTGAAGTTGTGAGGTAAAATCAACTCTGTCCTTAAGTTACTTGTGTTGGATATTTTGACACAGTAAGAGGGAAAGTACATGTAGGAAGCTGAATGCCTCAGCAGCCCTACTCTGGTGTTGAAGGCTTGGAGAGTCCCAGGGAGTCATTGATATTGAGTCCCCACCGAAAGGCTGAAGCAGCTGGGATATAATGTCAATGGGCCACAGCAGCCATGTTGGACAACCTCACTCAGCAAAGAAAGAGGCTTACAGGTGAGGTTGCTGCCTTCCTTACACTTCTTTGTACCAGTGGAATGTACCACTCCCATTAGTGACAAGTTTCTTCCCTCCTCTCCATGTCACTCCTCAGTAGTGATGCCCAGACATTTCCTAATCTGGTCAAGTTGACAACCAGGACCAGCCATCACCACCCCAACTGCAGGATCATTGTTCTTAAAGCAAAACTGTGGCACCTCATCTGTCCTCCCCTTCCACGTGTGTTCCTTTCGTTCCACCTCTGTTCTTCCTCTTCCATACCTGTTCCTCCTCTTCCCTTCCTGCTCTGCTTCCTTCTGAGCCCAGCACTGTTGACACTGTCCTTGTCCAAGTACTGTATTCACTCCAACTCCTCTGAATGTTATTTCTCCAATGTTGCATGTAATGCTTTCATTTCCACATCCTAACTACATACATCACAGCCACACCTCACCCTTGCCTTTGTGTCCTGTGAGGACATAGGCTAGCCATCTTCACCTAGTCCCGAAGATAATCAAAGCAGACAGCTCATAGAGTTCAATCATTACCATTAAGGCACTTAATCTCTTGAGGTCACTTCTTCATTTGAAAAATAAGGGTGTAGTGTGACAATAGACAAAAACAGAAACATCAGGAGATGTTGCTATGTGTGAAAATACTATGCAGCAGGAAGTGTGGTGAGTTAGGACAGGGGGGGGTCAGTTTGCCACGTGTATGCATGTGTGTGTATTGTGTGTGTTTGCAGTGTCCTTGAGCTGCATGCCTAGATTGTTCACCATGGGTGACATGAACCTACTATGTCTATTTTGGGATATGTGCATATGAGTGTAAGTACCCATGGAAACCAGAAAAGAAAACCAGATGCCCTGGAACTGGAGTTAAAGGTAATTGAGTGGCACCTGACATAGGTGCTAGGAACTGAACTTGGGTCCTCAGTATATGCTCTATGAGTCATCTCTCCAGCCCCTGTTGATAATTATTTATTTTATTATTCTACCCATGGGAAACAAGGTGTTAGTGTGGACATTGTGGGAAATTCCAGATTCCAGAAGTTTCTGGAAATTACCAGGTGGTACAGGAAAATCGACAGAATGCCGCACGTGGCCTCATCTTAAAGCCCTCCTCCACACTCGGTTTTTGTCCAGTGCTTCCAAACATCTCAGCCCTGGCCTACTTAGAGAAGCTCTGAGCAGAGTGACAGAGGCCATGCTGGGCAGGAGCTACAGCACAGGTTTGAGACAGGGAGTGTAGGTTTCCTCTGTGAGAGCTTCCAAGTCTCTGCTTTCATTTCCTATTGTGAAAGAGAGTCCCAGCCCCTTTTCTTTTTTTTAAACTCCATTAGAGCATGAATCACACTCTATGGACAAACACAAATATCACCCTAAGTTATAGACCTTGTTTCACAGACTTTGACCACTCTGTTGCCTTTCCAGTCCTGGACATTGACCACAGGACATGATGGAACACAGACAGAATGTTGTGGGCCAGCAGGCCTCAGGGTTTCATTCAATGACTTCTCCTTTCTCCCACTCCAGGTCTCTCTTTTTGTGGTCTGACATTCAAAGCCTGCCTAATTTGACATCTATCCACTTTGGCAATCTTATATTCCATTGCAACGCTTGCCTTCTCAGTAATAGTCCAGAGGGAAAACATTCCTACCCAAACACGATATGCTTGTTTACTGAGAAGAGCATGCTTAAAAGATGATTATCCTCACCAAATAACAGCTGAAAGAGTGTAAACATTAGCCTCCAACAACCAGGATCACTCCCCTGAGATAGTATCAATGCACTTTTTACTTTCTGAGATTAAAATAGATTCAGTGTTTTTGCGTGTGAGAGCAATTCGTGTTTATTGTAAAAAAATTTCAGAAAAATTAGTAGAGAATGAAAATTATAATTATGAGTATCCATCAGCCAGAGAAAGTCACAGTTTGCATTTCAAGATATCATTTTCCAGATATTTTGCTAAGCAAACATATACATTTGTGTGTTTGCATATGCTCACACACCCCATTTGTTGTGAGTTTCTGTTTAAAATAGTGTGCTACTCACACTAGCTAAGTTTTACTACAGCAATAATTAACTCTGGATTCTCACTGGCTTAATAGAAAAGATTTATTCCTAGTTCATAATACTTTTTTCCAGCTAAGGTTGGCAGAGACTCTGCTCTTCACAACTGTTTGTGCTTCAGGACCCCACTGTCCCATAACCATGTTGTCTGACTCACACAGTCTCTGCAATTACTGCAGAAGTGGAGGGAAGACAAGAGAAATAGGCATCAACTTTTTCCATCTCCAGCAAGAAACGATGCAGGTCACTTCTGTACATACTTTGCTGGCTTCAACTAACTGCATGATCCAGATCCTACCCAATTCCACTCCCTTTCAGTCCAACAAATGGTTCTTTCTCTTATAACTATAAATACAATACAAAACAACAGAAATAAATAGGCCACAATTATGAGGGTTATATGGCTTAGCACATATTCCCAATGTCCAGTCCATATGTATTTGGCACCTGACTTTAACATTCTACTATCTAACCATCTCCATGAGTTTAAAGTTCTATATCTAACTCAGCTTTCATACTAACTTGCCTCACAATTTTAAAAATATCTTCTTAGATCCAGAACACCCTCTTGATTCCTAAACAACTCAAAATTTAACTATGAGACTCTAGCTATCCTTCAACCACCTCAGAGACCTGAGAGGGATAAATATATCTGATTATATAGGAAGTGCAGGGCCTACAGCTTCCAAAACTAAGAAATGACATACCAGTGGCTGCCTGGATAGTTCCCATTTTCTCTCCATACATTACAGCATCAATCTTCAACCATTTGGCCCCGTTTCTCTGACAGACATTGATTGTAAAGCAAGAATTATGAAGGACTTTCCTACCCTGTCTTGGCAGAGCTAGGCTGTCGACTTACCTGCTTCCAAGTTTTGTCCTTTTTGGACAGCATTCTGTCTACAGTTGAAGCAAGGGGGTTTTCTTGCCAAGAGAAAGGCTTACCACCAATTCAACCATCTCCCACTGGAGATTCTCCAATGCTCATCCTCTACTTGGAGTAAAATAGGGGGTGCTGTCAGGAGCTGACATGTCTCGATATCAAAAAATATTAAGTTAAGAAAACATCTTTGAATGCCATATTCTGCAGATCTCTTGAGGTTTTTGAAGATGCCCTATCTATCTCTTATATTTAGATAAGCAAATATTGCTTGTCTCTTAGCAACTTGATTTCTGATTAGCTTAGAAAATAACTGTGATAGACTGTCATAGTAACTAACAAAATGACACGTTTGCATGACTATTAGTTTGCATTTCTTAATTATCCTAAACAGTTTATGACGGTTGGTAGCAAGTGGCCAAAACTTTACATTTCATTTTTAAGCATTACTAGGAACAATACCTTTAAGAGGCATTACACTTAATTTTGTATCAATATACAAAGATCAATACCAATGTGGCAAAATATAATCTTAATTTTGTATCAATATACAAAGATCAATACCAATGTAGCCCAATACAATCTTAATTTTGCATTAATATACAATGATCAATACCAATTTAGTCAAATATAATATTAATTTTGTATCAATATACAAAGGTATAAGGCCATATTCAATAATCTGTCCTTTTTTCTTGATCTTTCCTATACTATGTCTATGTCCCATTTTTTTCTCCTACATAGGAGAGAAAGAAGGATACAGAAAAGAAAAAGAGAGAAGTCCCTGGGTCTAACCTCCAAAACCCATTTAAGAAGACCATTTACAGCTTGTAGTCTTTTCCCCTAAATAACAAAATTTTCTATTATCCATCAAATAACCAAAGGGTGGGGGGAACACCTTCCCCACCTTCTGGGGATGGGATGTTGTTCTCTTAAAATGACTTCCTGCTGATTTGAGACGTAGTAAACCTGTTTGGGGCCCAAGTAAGAATGGAAAAGTGGTTAAAAATGTTAATAGAATCATTTGATGTTCAGTCCTTTTGTGCTCAGCTATTTAGATGTCCTAAGAAGTTCGTAGACAGAAGCTGATCTTCAGAGCTTTACTGAAGTTCTGGCTGGAGCAGTCTGTGGAGCTGAACGATCTTAGTGATTATGAGTTGTTGTGGTTGTAGACTTTTGAGGAAACTGCTATTGAGGAAGTCTGCAAGGCTGGATCATCTGGGCCACTCGTCTTCTTTGGTGTCTGATCTGTTTTCTGCTAAGGTTTCCGTTGTCCAGTTGTCCCTGGATTCCTTGAATGGATGCTTTAAATCTGGAAAGATAAGAACAGAGTCCTGCTCTAATCCTAACTCTGGGACAATTACCTTTTTTTGGGGGGGGGAGGGTGTCAGGTAATATTTTTCCTGGAGCAATTTTGGTTTTTTGACAATATATAAAGTATTACCTTTCAATCCAGGTTAAAGAAGAAATTATTTTGATATTTTGGAGCTAAACAAACCTTTAGTGTATATATTTTGAGATCTCAAAGGACAATTTGTTTGAATTGCAGCCTGCTTTTTGTAAGTAGCTTTTAAATTTAAATCTTTCCAAATCCTATGTGCCTGTCTCTGCATTCTAAGTTTTGGGTCAAAGACATGTGGTTTCCAACTGATGGGATTAAAGATGTGCTCCTCCACCCTTGGATCAAAGTTTTTCTGTGTTTAGAGCTTGTTTTGTATCAGGCTGACCTTGAGCTCTGAGATCAGCCTGTTTCTGTGTCTAGTGTGTTGGGATTAAGGGTGTACTCTTCTCCAATGATGGGCCTAAGGGTGTGCACCATCACCACCCTTTTCCTTGTAACTCTAGAATTTATAAGACAACTAACCCTATAGTGATCCTCCTGTCTCTGCTGGAGGTAAAGGCATGGGCTAACACCACACATTATTTTACCTTAGCTCTAAGTTTTTTAAACTCTTAGAGGTTTGTAAAACCAGGTTGAACAGCTGTCACCTTTAATTTATTTACAGTGTTTTAAACCTGTTACTTGCTTTTTAATGCCAAACCATGGAAATATCCTATACCTCTACAAAAGAAAAAAAAAAAAAGAACTTTTAAGCTACAGTCAAGTTTGTGTAATCTCTGTGGCCACCTGCAGTTTAACATTCCAATCTGAAATTAAGGCCATTTTCCTTTCATGCCAGTAAGGCAATTATACCTTTGGTAAATTATAGTGTGAAAATTTTATATTGTATTTTTATTATATTTTTAAGCTTATTAACTCTTTTCTTAAAAAAGTATTATTTATTTCCAGAATATAGTTTCCTTCCTCCTCCCCTCCTGGTCCCTCCCTTCCTCTCTCCTTCCCTCCCTCCTTGTTCCTTTACTTGGTACTCTCCTCCTCAGATGAGGTGGGCCCTCACATATGATACTCCCTCAGATCTTGCGTCATGTGAGGCCAAGAGCTTCCACTTATACTGGAGCTTGATAAGGCACTAGGGTGTGGTGTTCTACTAACCTGCAGCAGATTCCATGACTAACTGGTGGGTAGCATTTTTCCTAGGATAGATATGCTAGGTTTCTATCTATTTGAGTGTGTGGGTTGTAGGATAGTTATCCTGTGATGTATGGTTAATATCCATTTATAAGGGAATACATACCATGTTTATCTTTCTGGGACTGCATCAGCTCACTTAGGATGAGCTTTTCTAGTTCCATCCATTTGGTTTCGAATTGCATGATTTCCTCATTTCTGATAGCTGTGTAGTATTCCATTGTGTAAATGTACCACAGTTTTTTTATCCATTCTTCAGTTGAAGGACATCTGGGTTGTTTCCAGTTTCTGGCTATTACAAATAAAGCTGCTATGAACATTGTTGAGGCAATGTCCTTGTGGTTTCGTTTCGAGTTTTTTGGATATATGCCCAAGAGGGGTATGGCTGGGTCTTGAGGTAGATTTATTCCCAATTTTCTAAGATATCTACAGATTGATTTCCAAAGTGGTTGCACAAGTTTGCAGTCCCAACAGGAATGTTCCCTTTTCTCCACATCCTCGCCAGCATGTGCTATCATTTGGGTTTTTTATCTTAGCCATTCTGACAGGTATGAGATGGAATCTCAGAGTTGTTTTAAGTTGCATTTCCCTGATGATCAAAGATGTTGAACATTTCCTCAAATGCCTCTCAGCCTTTAGAGATTCCTCTTCTGTGAATTCTCGGTTTAGCTCCGTATCCATTTATTGGTGGGGTTATTTGATTTTTTGGTATTTAATTTCTTCAGTTCTTTATATATTTTGGATATTAGCCCTCTGTCAGATGTTGGGTTGGTGAAGATCCTTTCCCAGTCTGTAGGCTGTCATTTTGTTCTAAGGACAGTTTCCTTTGCCTTACAGAAGCTTTTCAATTTTATAAGGTCCCATGTATTGATTGTTTGTTTTAGTGCCTGAGCTATTGGTGTTCTATTCAGGAAGTTGCTACCAGTGCCAATGAGTTCAAGGCTTTTCCCCACTTTCTCTTCTATTTATGTTAGTGTATCTGGATTTACTTTGAGGTCCTTGATCACTTACTTAAGTTTTTTTTTTTAATAATTTATTTTTTATTTTTTCAAGTTACATCTCAATCACAATCCCCTCCCTACTCCCCCCTCCAGTCCCACCCTTCCACCCTCCTCCCCCTCAGCCCCACCATCCTCTTCCCTTCTTTTTTTTTTTCAGTTTAAGGTATTTATTTTTCCCCCCAACAGCTCTCCCTTTCAGTCCAAATAATGGTTCTTTTTCTTATAACTATAAATACAATACAAAACAACAGAAATAAATAGGCCATGATTATAAGAGTTATATGGCTTAGCATACATTCCCAATGTCCAGTCCATATGTATTTGGCACCTGACTTTAACATTCTACTATCTAACCATCTCCATGAGTTTAACGTTCTATATATAACTCAGCTTTCATACTAACTTGCCTCATAATTTTAAAAATATCTTCTTAGATCCAGAACACCCTCTTGATTCCTAAACAACTCAAAATTTAACTATGAGACTCTAGCTATCTATTCTTCAACCACCTCAGAGACCTGAGAGGGATAAATATATCTGATTATATAGGAAGTGCAGGGCCTGCAGCTTCCAAAACTAAAAAATGACATACCAGTGGCTGCCTGGACAGTTCCCATTTTCTCTCCATACATTACAGCATCAATCTTCAGCCATTTGGCCCCATTTCTCTGACAGACATTGGTTGTAGAGCAGGAATTATGAAGGACTTACCTACCCTGTCTTGGCAGAGCTAGGCTGTCGACTTACCTGCTTCCAAGTTTTGTCCTTTTTGGACAGAAGTCTGTCTACAGTTGAAGCAAGTGGTTTTTCTTGCCAAGAGAATGGCTTACCACCAATTCAATCATCTCCCACTGGAGATTCTTCGATGCTCATCCTCTACTTGGAGTAAAATAGGGGGTGCTGTCAGGAGCTGACATGTCTCGATATCAAAAAATCTTAAGTTAAGAAAACATCTTTGAATGCCATATTCTGCAGATTTCTTGAGGTTTTTGAAGATGCCCTATCTATCTCTTATATTTAGATAAGCAAATATTGCTTGTCTCTTAGCAACTTGATTTCTGAGTAGCTTAGAAAATAACTGTGATAGACTGTCATAGTAACTAACAAAATGACACGTTTTCATGACTATTAGTTTCCGTTTCTTAATTATCCTAAACAGTTTATGTCGGTTGGTAGCGAGAGGTCAAAACTTGACATTTCATTTTTAAGTATTACTACAAGCAATACCTTTAAGAAGCGTTACCCTTAATTTTGTATCAATATACAAAGATCAATACCAATGTGGCCAAATACAATCTTAATTTTGTATCAATATACAAAGATCAGTACCTATGTAGCCCAATACAATCTTAATTTTACATTAATATACTAGGGTCAATACCATTGTGGCCAAATATAATCTTAATTTTGTATCAATATACAAAGATCAATACCGATGTAGCCATATACAATCTTAAATTTGCATTAATATACAATGATCAATACCAATTTAGCCAAATATAATATTAATTTTGTATCAGTATACAAAGGTATAAAGCTATATTCAATAATCTGTCCTTTTTTCTTGTTCTTTCCTATACTATGTCTATGTCCCATTTTTCTCAAGTCTGTTCACTCCTATATAGGAGAGAAAGGAGGATACAGAAAAGCAAAGGAGAGAAGTCCCTGGGTCTAACTTCCAAAACCCATTTAACAAGACCATTTAACAGCTTGTAGTCTTTTCCCCTAAATAACAAAATTTTCTATTATCTATCAAATAACCAAAGGGGGAGAACACCCTCCCCACCTTCTGGGGATGGGACGTTGTTCTCTTAAAATGACTTCCTGCTGATTTGGGACGTAGTAAACCTGTTTGGGGCCCAAATAAGAATGGAAAAATGGTTAAAAATGTTAATAGAATCATTTGATGTTCAGTCCCTTTGTGCTCAGCTATTTAGATGTCCTACGAAGTTCATAGACAGAAGCTGATCTTCAGAACTTTACTGAAGATCTGGCTGGAGTAGTCTGTGGAGCTGAACGATCTTAGCGATTTTGAGTTGTTGTGGTTATAGACTTTTGAGGAAACTGCTATTGAAGAAGTCTGCGAGGCTGGATCATCTGGGCCACTCATCATCTTTGGTGTCTGATCTGTTTTCTGCTGAGGTTTCCGTTGTCCAGTTGTCCCTGGATTCCTTGAATGGATGCTTTAAATCTCCTGGAAAGATAAGAACAGAGCCCTGCCCTAATCCTAACTCTGGGACAATTACCTTTTTTTGGGGGAGTCAGGTAATATTTTTCCTGGAGCAAATTTGTTTTTTTTGATAATATATAAAGTATTACCTTTCAATCCGGATTAAAGAAAAAATTATTTTGATATTTTGGAGCTAAGCAAACCTTTAGTGTATATATTTTGAAATCTCAAAGGACAATTTGTTTGAATTGCAGCCTGCCTTTTTTAAGTAGCTTTTAAACTTAAATCTTTCCAAATCCTATGTGCCTGTCTCTGCATTCTAAATTTTGGGATCAAAGACATGTGGTTTCCAACTGATGGGATTAAAGATGTGCTCCTCCACTCCTGGATCAACGTTTTTCTCTGTTTAGAGCTTGTTTTGTATCAGGTGGACTTGAGCTCTGAGATCTGCCTGTTTCTGTCTCTAGTGTGTTGGGATTAAGGGTGTATTCTTCCCCAATGATGGGCCTAAGGGTGTGCACCATCACCACCCTTTTCCTTGTAACTCTAGAATTTATGAGACAACTAACTCTTTAGTGATACTCCTGTCTCTGCTGGAGGTAAAGGCATGGGCAAACACCATGCATTATTTTACCTTAGCTCTACGTTTTTTCAACTCTTGGAGGTTTGTAAAACCAGGTTGAACAGCTGTCACCTTTAATTTATTTACAGTGTTTTAAACCTGTTACCTGCTTTTTAATGCCAAACCATGTAAATAGCCTATACCTCTACAAAAAAAAAACAAAAAACAAAAAAAAACTTTTAAGCTGATATCAAGTTTGTGTAATCTCTGTAGCCACCTGCAGTCTAACATTCTAATCTGAAATTAAGGCCATTTTCTTTTCATGCCAGTAAGGTAAATTATAGTTTGAAAATTTTATATTGTATTTTTATTATATTTTTAAGCTTATTAATTCTTTTCTTAAAAAAGTATTATTTATTTCTAGAACATAGTTTCTTCCCTCCTCCCCTCTTGGCCCCTCCCTTCCTCTCTCCTTCCCTCCCTCCCTCCCTCCCTCCCTCCCTTCCTCCCTCCCTCCCTCCTTGTTCCTCTACTTGGTACTCTCCTTCTCCTCAGATGAGGTGGGTCCTCACATATCATACTCCCTCAGATCTTGCGTCATGTGAGGCCCAAGAGCTTACACTCGTACTGGAGCTTGATAAGGCACACCATCTAGGGTGTGGGGTTCCACTAACCTGCAGCAGATTCCATGACTCACTGGTGGGTAGAATTTTTTCTAGGATAGATATGCTAGGTTCCTGTCTATTTGGGTGTGTGGGTTGTAGGATAGTTATCCTCTGATGTATGGTTAATATCCATTTGTAAGGGAATACATACCATGTTTATCTTTCTGGGACTCGTCAGCTCACTTAGGATGAGCTTTTCTAGTTCCATCCATTTGGTTTTGAAATGCATGATTTTCTCATTTCTGATAGCTGTGTAGTATTCCATTGTGTATATGTACCACAGTTTTTTTATCCATTCTTCAGTTGATGGACATCTGGGTTGTTTCCAGTTTCTGGCTATTACAAATAAAGCTGCTATGAACATTGTTGAGGCAATGTCCTTTCGGTTTCTTTTCAGGTCTTTTGGATATATGCCCAAGAGGGGTATGGCTGGGTCTTGAGGTAGATTTATTCCCAATTTTCTAAGATATCTCCAGATTGATTTCCAAAGTGGTTGCACAAGTTTGCAGTCCCACCAGCAATGGGGGAGTGTTCCCTTTCTCCACATCCTCGCCAGCATGTGCTATCATTTGAGTTTTTGATCTTAGCCATTCTGACAGGTATGAGATGGAATCTCAGAGTTGTTTTAAGTTGCATTTCCCTGATAACCAAAGATGTTGAACATTTCCTCAAATGCCTCTCAGCCTTTAGAGATTCCTCTTCTGTGAATTCTCGGTTTAGCTCTGCACCCCATTTATTGATGGGGTTATTTGATTTTTTGGTGTTTAATTTCTTCAGTTCTTTATATATTTTGGATATTAGCCCTCTGTCAGATGTTGGGTTGGTGAAGATCCTTTCCCACGCTGTAGGCTGCTGTTTTGTTCTAAGGACAGTGTCCTTTGCCTTACAGAAGCTTTTCAATTTTATAAGGTCCCATTTATTGATTGTTTGTTTTAGTGCCTGAGCTATTGGTGTTCTATTCAGGAAGTTGCTACCAGTGCCAATGATTTCAAGGCTTTTTCCCACTTTCTCTTCTATTAATGTTAGTGTATCTGGATTTATGTTGAGGTCCTTGATCCACTTAGACTTAAGTTTTGTACAGGGTGATAAGTATGGATCTATTTGCATTCTTCTACATGTTGACATCCAGTTAGACCAGCACCATTTATTGAAGATGCTTTCCTTTTTCCATTGTATGTTTTTGGCTTCTTTATCAAAAATTAAGTGCCCATAGATGTGTGGGTTTATTTCTGGGTCTTCAATTCAATTCCATTGGTCAACTGGTCTGTTTCTATACCAGTACCATGCTGTTTTTATTACTATTGCCCTGTAGTAGAGCTTGAAATCCGGGATGGTGATACCTCCAGATGTTCTGTTATTGTACATGATTGATTTAGTTATTCTGGGTCTTTTGTTATTCCATATGAAGTTGAGAATTGTTTTTTCCAGATCTGTAAAAAATTGAGTTGGTATTTGGATAGGAATTGCATTGAATCTGTATATTGCTTTTGGTAAGATTGCCATTTTTATTATGTTGATCCTACCTATCCATGAACAGGGGAGATCTTTCCATCTCCTGATATCTTCTTCAATTTCTTTCTTCAGGGTCTTGAAGTTCTTATCATACAGGTCTTTCACTTGCTTGGTTAGAGTTACCCCAAGGTATTTTATATTATTTGTGGCTATTGTGAAGGGTGTTGATTCCCTTATTTCTTTCTCAGCCCATTTATCTTTTGTGTAAAGAAGGGCTACTGATTTTTTTTGAATTGATTTTGTATCCGGCCACCTTGCTGAAGGAGTTTATCAGCTGTAGAAGTTCTCTGGTGGGATTTTTGGGGTCACTGATGTATACTATCATATCATCTGCAAATAGGGATACTTTGACTTCTTCCTTTCCAATTTGTATCCCCTTGATCTCTTTTAGTTGTCTTATTACTCTAGCTAAAACTTCAAGTTCTATGTTGAAGAGATATGGAGAGAGTGGGCAGCCTTGCCTTGTCCCTGATTTTAGAGGAAATGCTTTAAGTTTCTCTCCATTTAGTTTGATGTTGGCTATTGGCTTGCTGTAAATTGCTTTTATTATTTTTAAGTATGGTCCTTGTATGCCTGATCTCTCTAAGACTTTTGTCATGAAAGGGTGCTGTATTTTGTCAAAAGCTTTTTCAGCATCCAATGAGATGATCATGTGGTTCTTTTCTTTCAGCTTGTTTATGTGGTGGATTACATTGATGGATTTTCTAATGTTGAACCACCCCTGCATCCCTGGGATGAAGCCTACTTGATCATGGTGTATGATACTTTTGATGTGATCTTGGATCCGGTTTGCAAGGATTTTATTAAGTATCTTTGCATCCATGTTCATAAGGGAAATTGGTCTGAAATTTTCTTTCTCCGTTGGGTCTTTGTGAGGTTTAGGTATCAGGGTAACTGTGGCCTCATAGAATGTGTTTGGCAGTATTCCTTCTGTTTCTATGTTGTGGAAGAGTTTGAAGAACATTGGTGTTAGCTCTTCTTTGAATGTCTGGTAGAATTCTGTGCTGAAACCATCTGGGCCTGGGCTTTTTTTGGTTGGAAGATGTCTAATGACTTCTTCTATTTCCTTAAGGGTTATAGGACTGTTTAATTTGTTTACCTGTTCTTGATTTAACCTTGGTAGGTGGAATCTATCAAGAAAATTGTCCATTTCATTTAGATTTTCCAATTTTGTGGAGTACAAGTTTTTAAAGTAGGACCTAACGATTCTTTGGATTTCCTCAATGTCTGTTGTTATTTCCCCCTTTTCATTTCTGATTTTGTTGATTTGGGTATTTTCCCTCTGCCTTTTAGTTAGTTTAGCTAAGGGCTTGTCTATTTTGTTGATTTTCTCTAAGAACCAGCTCTTGGTTTTGTCGATTCTTTGTATTGTTCTTTTTGTTTCTAAGTTGTTGATTTCAGCCCTGAGTTTGATAATTTCCTCTCGTCTGCTCCACTTGGGAGTGTTTGCTTCTTTTTGTTCTAGCTCTTTCAGGTGTGCTTTTAGGTGGCTAGTATAGGAACTCTCCAATTTCTTTTTGAAGGCACTTAGTGCTATAAACTTTCCTCTTAGCACTGCTTTCAATGTGTCCCATAAGTTTGGGTATGTTTTGTCTTCATTTTCATTGAGTTCTAAGAAGACTTTAATTTCTTTTTTTATTTCTTCCCTGACCCAGAGGTCATTGAGGAGAGAGTTGTTCAGTTTCCATGTTTTTGCAGGCACTCTGTTGTTTTTGTTACTGTTGAAGCCTAGCTTTATTCCATGATGGTTTGATAAGGTACAAGGAGTGATTTCAATTTTCCTGTATCTGTTGAGGCTTGCTCTGTGACTGACTATATGGTCGATTTTGGAGAAGGTTCCATGAGGTGCCGAGAAGAAAGTGTATTCTTTTGTTTTGGGGTGAAATGTTCTGTAGATATCAATTAGGTCCATTTGATTCATGACATCTGTGAGGTTCATTATTTCTCTGTTTGGTTTCTGCATTGTTGATCTGTCCAGTGGTGAGAGTGGTGTGTTGAAGTCTCCTACTATTAATGTGTGAGGTTCAATGTGGGATTTGAGCTTCAGTAGTGTTTCTTTAATGAATGTCGGTGGTCTTACATTTGGGGCATAGATGTTCAGTATTGAGAGTTCATCTTGGTGGATTTTTCCTTTGATGAGTATGTAGTGTCCTTCCCCATCTCTTTTGATTAATGTTGGTTGAACGTCCAATTTGTTGCATACTAGAATTGCTACTCCAGCTTTTTTCTTGGGTTCATTTGCTTGGTATATCTTTTTCCAGCCCTTTATTTGGAGATAATGTCTATCTTTTTTGCTGAGGTGTGTTTCTTGTAAGCGGCAGAATGTGGGATTCTGTTTTCGCATCCATTCTGCTAGCCTGTGCCTTTTTATTGGGGAATTGAGTCTATTGATGTTGAGAGATATTAATGACCAGTGATTGTTACTTCCTGCCATCTTGGTGTTGGTGGAAATAGTGTGTGAGTGAGCTTCTTTTCTTTTGGTTTTGCTGCAGGCATGCTATTTGCTTCCTGTGCTTTCTTGTGTGTAGTTAACCTCTTTGGGTTGAAGTTTTCCTTCCAACATCTTCTGTAGAGCTGGATTTGTGTACAGATATTGTTTGAATTTAGCTTTGTGATGGAATATCTTGTTTTCTCCATCTATGTTGATTGACGATTTTGCAGGGAATAGTAGTCTGGCCTGGCATTTGTGGTTTTTTAGGGTCTGCAAGATGTCTGTCCAGGCCCTTCTGGCTTTCAGAGTCTCTGAAGAAAAGTCAGGTGTGATTCTGATAGGTTTGCTATTATGTGTTACTTGACCCTTTTCCCTAGCAGCTTTTAAAATTCTTTCTTTGTTCTGTACATTTAGTGTTTTAATTATTATGTGGCAGTAAGATTTTCTTTTCTGGTCTAATCTATTTGGAGTTCTCTAATCTTCTTGTACAGTTATAGGCATCTCTTTTTTTAGATTTGGGAAATTCTCTCCAATGATTTTGTTGAAGATATTTTCTGGTCCATAGAGGTTGGACTCTTGTCTTTCTTCTATTTCTATTATTCTGAGATTTCGTCTTTTCATTGTGTCCTTGATTTCCTGAAGGTTTTGTGTCAGGACTTTTTTAGATTTGACATTTTCTTTGACAGATGTATCAATTTTTCAATTTTATCCTCTGAGCCTGAAATTCTTTCTTCCATCTTTTGTATTCTGTTGGTGATGCTAGTGTCTGTATTTCTGATTCTTTTCTTAAGGTATTCTAGTTCTATGGATGTCTCAGATTGGATTTTCTTCATTGCTTCAACTTCCCTTTTCAGGTCTTCCTTCCTTTAAGCGCTTTATTCATTTCCATCACCTCCTTTGCAGTACTTTGTTGTTGCTCTCTGGGGTATTTTATTTCCTCCCTTAGGCCTTCTATTATTAATATAAGTGTAGAATTAAGGTCATTTTCCTTTGTTTCAATTGTGTTCGGCTGTCCAGAGTTGTCTGTAGTATTATTGCTAGGATCTGGAGACATCCTGTTGTTTTGGGTTTTTTTTTACCATGTTCTTCTGCTGACCTTTTCTCATCAGATTGACCCAGGTGTTATCTGTTTGTTTCTTTTGTCAGCTGACCTTGGTGCTCAGGAAAACTCCCTGCCCTGGGGGTTGTCTGATCCTGAGATCCTGGTGTTTACCTCCAGATGGCGGGCAGATTCCTGTAATAGACTGACTGGCTCTCGGAGAGGAGGTTGGCTGCTGCTCTCATCAACTGCTTGTGACCCAATTGGACCAATATAGAGGGGATTGGAGTGAGGAGTGGGCTAGCCTCTGAGGACCTGGGAGCTGACAGGTCTCCTCAGAAAGGCAGGTAGAGCTGTGGTTGGGTCTGTGTTCTCCTCTCACTGACCCAGTTGTTCTGGCTCCCCAGATAGGCTGACTATGCAGGCAGGGAGCTCCACCCACAACGGGTGCTGGCCTCAGTGTGCCTGTTGCTGACTGCCTCAGATGCTTGGGTGCTAGGGTGATTGACCCACCCGCTCCAGTATTTGTGGAGAACACACAGTCATGGGCTCTGTTTGCAGGCAGTCTTGGCTCCTAATTGCTTTGCTGTGACTAGGTTAGGTGTCTGCCTCTCTGCTACAGTGCACACTGTGCCGCCATGTTGGAAACTCCGGAAAAAAAAATCTCACTTACCTTTGCTCTTGTGGTGTGGCTGTTTTTCCCTCTTGGGTGTACAGGTCCGAGTGCAGGCTGGATATCAGGCAGACAGGCGGGGCCTCTGGTCTGTGGCTGGAGCCGTGGGCTGGATCAGCTCCTGGGCTAGATCTCTAGCCAGAGCTCCTCTCCAGACTGGCGAGGGAGCTGGCTGATCTCAGGGTGGTGTTCCTGGGAACTGCATGGGCTGTTTTACCTGGTGACTAGTCTCAGTGTTCACCGTGGGAATTCAGATACCATCTGTGTTTTACTGTTGGCTAGGGGACCTCATATTCATTCCACAGTGACTAATCTCATTCACCTACTACTCAGATGCACTGCTCTATGGTCGGCGCCATCTTGGATCCTCCTATGATAAATTCTTAAGCAAAAGTTTTGTACATTTTCTGAATTATTGTATTATTTTTATTCCAAAGTAAAAGCTTCTCGTGAAACAAAAGGCATGTTAAAAATGTCTTATATCACCTTTACTATAGTCCCTTCACTAATGGGACCTAATGTATCCTGTGGACTGTGGTAAACATGCTCATTTTCCAGTCCTCTTCTCAGGACTGGATAGCAAACAACCCTGCTAATAAAGTTAATACAAAATAATACTTGTTTTAATTGCTCTGTTGTCTTTAATCGCAGTCAAAGGAAATGTGTTTATTAGACCTCTGAATATCTTACTTTGTGAATTATTACTCCACTACTTTATCCCCATGGGATAGTTATCTCTACCTAGTTAGCAAGAGACCCCTTAGGGTTTCTGTATGTTAGTGCTTGATAAAATAGATTACAAATGTTTTCCCAATATTATATTTGTCTAATAAGTTTTCAGGGATTTTTTAAATTGTAAAAGACAAGTTAATTTTCATATTATCTTTTTTATTATTTGTCATTGCATTTGTCTTGTTGTACTGATTATTACAAGTTTATAAAAACACTTGAGCAGTTCTTCAGTATTTTAACTTTTAAAACATTTAAACACTTAAGGCATCTACAAATTCATATAAATTTATTCAAGAGTAAGCAGAAAGAAAGATTTTTGAAATAGAATGAGGTAGAAATATGCTATCTTATATTTCTGAAACACTTTCATCTGAATGTTATTTAATCATTTACTAAACATCTCTCTATAAACAGTGATGTCTCTTCTTTCTATTGTCACCCCACAGAGTTGCATTATGTTAATGAGGGACTTAAAATTGAGAAGGGAAAATTCCTCCTTCTTATTCTTTCTTCTCCAATATATTTTGGGCTACCATGAATTTGTTGCTTCAAATTAATATTTTTCAAGAATTTTGGGGACTTTCCACTTTAAATATGACTGAAGACCTCAAAGAGGGTTTTATTTTAAAGATTTATTTAATTTTATCTTTTGTGTATGGGTGTTTTACTTATATCTATGTATATGTACGATGTTTGTGAAGTGCCTGCCAAGACCAGGAGAAGGATTGGATCCCCTGGAACTGGAGTGACAGCAGTTTGGGAGCTAATGTATGGGTGTCAGGCCTTCTGAAAGTCAGTAAGTGCTCTTAACTCCTGAGCCTTTTATCTAGCCCTCACAAAGCTTTTCTTTTTGTGTTATACCTTTGATATTTACCTACTGGAAATTAAAACTAAGAAATATTTGAACTATTTATTAATTCATTTTAAATATGCCTTTAATCCCAGCACTTGGGAGGCAGAGACAGGGGGGTCTCTGTGACTTTGAGGCCAGCCTAGTCTACAGAGTGAGTTCCCAGGACAGCCAGGGCTGGTACACAGAGAAACCCTGTCTTGAAAAATATAAATAAATAAATAAATAAATAAATAAATAAATAAATAAATGCAATATGCCCATTACATGCTAGTATAAGTAATGCGTTTTTAGAATCTAAATGTTCTCAAATATTGGTAAGGAAAGAAGCATTGTTTCATGTTTTTGAAAATCTCTTTAACTTATGACTCATATATAAACTGTTTGACAGTATTTCTGATGTCCATCAGTTAATGCATCTGCATATATAAACTGTTTGACAGTATTTCTGATGTCCATCAATTAATGCATCTGAGAAAATTTCACTCACAAATGTAAGGTGCTAGAAGAGGGAAGAGTTTTTTTTTTTTTTTCTAGACATTTTTGGATACTGCAGACATTCTAGTAAAACCAAAAGCCCACAATGGTAACATTTTCAGTGCTGTCTGCAATGTGGCATCTGAAATCTTATCAATGACCCTTGTGTGCACTGCACACTTTGTATATTAAAATCCTTTTTATCTATCTTACTCTGTGAATGAATCTTTAGTCCATAGATTCAGAATGCTGTGTGCTGGTAACTTCGAAAATACTGTATAATGGGAGTTAGATTTTTTTTAGTGAATTTGTAAGGACTTTTGAAATGTAGATCAACCTGGAATCTGGCAGCACATGATCCTAGACAACAATGTATTTAGCAAAGCCTGGGAAATTGGAAAAAGGGCTTTTGGCTTGGCATTGCTTGGTGAACACTGTTTAGCTAGCTGAAGATGGATAGACAGTTGGAGTCCCCAGGCTCCACAGAGACTCAGACAGCACCCTGCTGAGGGACATAGCTACAGGAGCCTCTAGAAATTGTGAGAAAGGATGAAACACTGTGAAAGACTATGAGAACCATGCCCTCTTAAAGGGGCGTGTGTGGAGCCCAAGAGCCCAGCTTGAGAGAAAATGCTATATACTATGCTGACAGAAAAGGCAGGACCTAAAGAGGAGGTATGCTAACCAGTCACGAGGTCGCACAAATATAGCCAGCCCTGAGATGGTAAGAACCTGATGGACAGAAAAGAGACCCTGAGGTGTGAGGCAAGATAGACGAAGGTATGAAATGGATGTGGCCATCTGCAGGAACCAAGGCCACTGACTGAAAAGTGGATCTCAAGTGGAGCTGTGCAAATACAGTCAGCTCCAAGCCTGCTTGAGAACAGCCTTGGCCCCGAGGTGGTAGGAAGTGGGCCAAAAAAGCCACAGCATATAAACTGAGCCCACTAAATCTGAGAAGTGGTCCCTTCAAAGAGCAAGCTTGGGCTGGCAGAGGAGGTACACATGCCCTGAGGAGACCTTGAAAACAGGCAGGATAGTAATGCCTACCACGTATGGGTGTGGCAAAGGCCCAGATGAGCAAATAGACTCTGGCAAGTCTTTGAAGTCAGCTGCTCTGAAGGGTTCAGCTAGTTCAAACAGAAGGGCTGAGGAGACCATGGAAGTGAGAGTCTTGACTGACTGAAGAAGCTGACCCCAAGCTGAGAGGCTGAGGCAAACTGGCTGCACGATCTGGCAGACAGCAGTGATGCTAGGCCCGGAAGAAGCTGAGCCAAGCTGAAGTGAAGTTGTCATAATGCCAGAGCCAGGTTTCCACTGAGTGATTATTGCCTACAAGCAGACAGCTGACCAGTTGCCCCCAGGGAACCACTGCTTGGTATCCTCTCAAAAGGGTTAGGGTTTATTCTTAGATAATATGCCTTTGGGTATTAATAAATATAATTTAATGAAATTTGCAGTTACAGGTGGTGCTTAACATTAGTTAGGCATTATGGGTAACTTGGTTTTCAAAGCTAAGGCAGGTTTTTAATGTATGACACAGGTTGCCAGGAAAATGGCAACTATTGCCACTGAATTTCACTCAGAAGGGATGTGTTAGGTTGTTTTCTTTTTATTCCTTCATTGGTTTATCAAAAGGATGGACCTTGCCATAGCTTCACAACTAGAAGGTTTAAAAGTGGATGTTGAAGAGCTTAAAAACACAAAATGCCAGTGAAAGGAGAACAGACAAGGTGAAAAAATCAAAAATTAGATGACGAGAAGCTTGCTATCACTTTGAAAACACAAAGTTTACAAATGCAGGTTGAAGAACTTGAAAGGAAAAATCTGCCAGGGATGGTGACTGAAACTGGGAATTTGCCACTGGGTTCAAGACATAAGCACACAGGGCTGCAACTCACATTGTGGCCCTGTCCTGCTCCACACATTTTTGTATCTAAGTCTGTGTAGCCACTCAGTGTGACAGCAGAACAGGTAATGTGGAACCAAGTGTGCCCCTAGAAGAGCTACCTGGTACTACACAGGCACCATCAACCTTTCCAGTGATTTTTCAAAATAGGCCTGGTATTAATGAAAGTCAAGCAAATCAGGATTTAACATGGTATCCAATAGACATGTTGTATCTAAAGTAATTTAAGGAGCCTATTGTATCTTATGGAATGCATTCTTAATTTGTTAAGCAAATGTTAAGTAACTGGGCTATGCAAAATAGAGTTATTCCCCAAGATTGGAAGGGACTGGTGTCAGCTGTGCTAGAAGACTGGACAACAGAGATTGGACAGCAAAAGTCATAGCTAGCTTTCCCAGGAATTGGTTCATATCTCAATTTTTTATAGGGTATCCAAAAAATGTTTATACCTCCATTCCCAAGAGGTGGGATGGAAGTTTTTTGTTGTGTGATGTGATTGTTGTGATTGTTTGTTGTTGTCTTGGATGGTTGGTTATAAGTTGATACTGAAAATGGTAACAATAAATAAATAAAATAAGGGTTGGATTGGTAATGCTCAGGGAGAAATAAAATAAGGGTTGGATTGGTAATGCTCAGGGTGAAATAAAATAAGGGTTGGATTGGTAATGCTCAGGGAGAAATAAAATAAGGGTTGGATTGGTAATGCTCAGGGAGAAATAAAATAAGGGTTGGATTTAAGGATCTCTTTCTTTCCCTATTCTTTTTCTCTTTCTCTTATATTGATATTGATATAAATTTAAGATTATGTTGTATATTGGTAGACATTTAAGGTTAAATTTAAAGGTATTTTGTTTACATTGTTAGAAATTTAAAATTATTTTATTTAAATATTGCTTTAATGTATTTTGAGTGTCAAAAGATGTACTTATTACTATCTATGATATTGAAATTTAAGTTTATTTTGTTTAACTCTTGCTCAATGTATATTGATAGAGATTTAAGGTTATTTTGTTTAGGTGTTGTACAGAAGCAATTTGTTTACATTGCATATATAACTCTTATAATTATTCTTCTTGTAGATACATTATTAATGTTAGAGGAAATTTTTTTTTTATTTAACAAAAAGAGGGATATGTAATGGAAGTTAGTTAGCTTTCTATAGTGAATTTGTAAGGGCTTCTGAAATGCAGAGCAGCCTGGCACCTGTCAGTGCATGGTCCTGGGCAACAGATGTAATTAGTAAAGCCCAGGAAACAGGAAAAAGGGTTTGGCTTGACATTGCTTGTTCAGTTAGCAATGCTGCAGCTCCTTGAGAGACATGGGCAGCACCTTGCTCAGGGACATGGCTACAGGAGCTGCCAGAAAGTGTGAGAAAGGGTGAGACACTGTGAAAGACCACAAGAATCATGCCCTATTTAAGGAGACGAAGGGGCAGAACCCAAAGCTCCCATGTGAAAGTTGATGAGGTGTGAAGCTGCATGTGCCATTTGTTGACTCCAATGCCACGCTGACAGGAAAAGCCATATCCAGTGGCTTCTACAGAGGGCAAGCTCAGGAAGGCTGAGAAAAAGCCACAGAAGGTTGGACCTCCATTAATTAAGTTTGGGCTGGCAAAAATGTTCCTGAGAACTGGATGCTGAGGCGAGCCATGGCTAACTTATGCCAGGGCAGTGGAAGCAGAGAGGCCTGAGGCTCTAGAAACCACCTAGTGAGTGAGAGAGACACAGGCTTGTGTACGCTATGAGACAAGAGAGACAGAGCCCTGCTGAGGGC
>CAJQZJ010013817.1:9139043-9153287 GCA_907164525.1 Lophiomys imhausi | reverse complement strand
GGCTTGTGTACGCTATGAGACAAGAGAGACAGAGCCCTGCTGAGGGCCATGACTGAGGAAGTCGATCCCAAGTGGAGAAGCTGAGGCAGGCTGGCTGCATGAGCCAGCAGACAGTGGCTGTATTAGGCCCTGAGCCTTAGGAGCCTGAGGAGACCGCAAACGCAGGAGGGAGGTGGCCCCTGTCCTGTGAGGAGGCTGTGGCAAGGCTGCAATGCCAAGGCTGACTGAGGAGGCCTCGAGCTGAAGTGATGAGGTAGCCTGCAGGATAGCCAAGTGACCACTGAATGACTGCTATTGCAGTGTTCCTGTAGACAGACTGCAAACCCAGTTGCCCTCAAAGGGCCAGATCTAGAGGATCATGGTATCCTTTAAAAAAGATTAGGGTTGATTCTTAGGTAATAGGTGTTGAAGTATTAATAAATATAGTTTAATAAAGTTTATGGTTACAATACTAGCTCATCAGTTGAACGATGTAGGTTATTTAAATCTTTCAACTGTGATTTACTTTATTATACAGAATTTTAAAAGTCACATTCATTGTGTTATCATGGATCTCATTAGAAAGAAGGGAAGCCATGTTATTTTCATTAACTTTTCAGTGAAGCCCATCAGTAACATTCAGCAGTGCTGACTGTGAGGGCTTATTAATTGTGGTGGTTTGAATATTAATAGCCCCAATAGGCTCATGGGTTCCAATGCTTGGCCCATAGGGAGTGGTGCTATCAGGAGGTGTGGCCTTGTTGGAGTAGATGTGGTCTTGTTTAACGAAATGTGTCACTGTAGGGGTGAGCTTTGAGATCTCAGAATATCAAGCCAGTTTACTTCCTGCTGTCTGCTGATCTGGGTGTACAACTCTTGTCTCCTTCTCCAGAATTATGTCTGTCTACATGTCTCCATGCTTCTTGCTATGATGATAATGGAATAAACCTCTGAAACTGTAAGCAGGCTTCAATTAAATGTTGTCCTTTATAAGAGTTGCTGTGCTAATGGTGTCTCTTTACAGCAATAGACACCCTAACTTAGACAGAAGTTGGTGCTGAGGATTGGTATTGCTATGATAGGCCTGGCCATGCTTTTGTTTGGAGAAATGTGAACTTTGAGACTTTGAGTTAGGAAAGCAGTGGAATGTTTTAAGCATTGCTCAATGGGCCATACTAATAGTAGGATGAAAGACAGTGGTGCTGAGGGTGATTTGAACTGTTGGAGTCTGGCTCAAGAGGTTTCAGAGAAGAATTTCAGAATGTGGCATAGAGACTGTTCTTGTGATATTTTGGTGAAGAATGTGGCTGCTTTTTGTACTTGTCTGCAAAAATATGCCTGAAGCTAAATTGAAGTTTTGAATTAATTGCATTGGCAGAGGATATGTGTTTATTAGTGGTCACTCTTATGCAAATCTATAATGAAAAGTAGCAAGCTGAGCAAGGAAAAATAGAAATGTACAATTTGAAGATAAAATGGGTAACAGGAAGTGGAATGGAGTTAAGTTCAAGGAGATACACAGTTTAAAGAAACTCCTGATATTAAATGGAATAAAGGAAGTAGTGATCTCAAGGCAAGACTCCACTTAGCTAAGCTTCCAATTTGTGAAAAGGAATTAGAAAACAGTTTAAACTCAGGCATGGTGTTACATACCTTTAATTTCAGCGCTGAGAAGACAGATACAAGGAGAACTTGAGGCCAGTTTGGTCTACAGATTAAGTTTCAGGACAACCAAGCTTAGGCAGTGAAGGAAACCACTGAAAGAAGAAAGCTGGTGAAGTTGTAACTAAATGAGGGTGAAGATGTAATTAAATGCTCTAGCTCCAGCAAGCAACAGAACTTGGTACCTTCAGCCATGTGGGGTCAGTCTTTAGAGTCAAGGATAGAAGTAAGGAGTAA
The DNA here is from genome assembly GCA_907164525.1 of Lophiomys imhausi. Lineage (NCBI taxonomy): Eukaryota > Metazoa > Chordata > Mammalia > Rodentia > Muridae > Lophiomys > Lophiomys imhausi. The sequence goes on along the minus strand of CAJQZJ010013817.1, from coordinate 9,151,409 downwards.
TAGAATCTCCCTCCGCAACTAAGGAAAGCTTCTGAGTCCAGGTGTGTTGGAAGAGTGTCCCTGTAGGGAGGCCCAGAGAGGTCACTAATTGTGTGAAGCTGTGAAGATGAAGGCTGGATTGCCTTGGAGACTCCAAATTGTTGGAGATGGCAGAGCTGTCAGATAGCTGCTGAGGAAAGTTGATAACAGGGAATGGAACAATCCCAAGAAAAAGAAGTGTGTTGTAGTCAACAAAGCTAAAAAGAGTTGGAGATCTGAAGAATGCTTTGACATTAGATATGGAGATGCAGAATTTGGAGATTACCCAAGTGATTTTTGGTCTTGCTTTGATATAATATTTCCTCATTGTGTCCTCTTTCCTAACTTTTGGAATGGTAATGTGTAACATGTATGACTGTATGTTGAAACCATGTGATCTGCTTTTTCATTTTGATTTTTACAGGGGATTTCAGTTAAGATATTTCAAGAGTCTCAGAGAGACTTTGAACTTTGGAATTTTAAAAAAAATGTTGAAAATGTTATAGATTGGGGAATTTTGAAATTGGACTAAATGCATTTTACATGCCTATGGGGCCCATGGAGAGGAATGGAGTGGTTTGAATAGTTATGGTCCTCATAGACTCTTACATTTGAATGCTTGGCCCATAGGTACTGGCACTATTAGGAGATACAGCCTTGTATGAGTAGATGCGGCCTTGTTGGAGGAAGTGTGTCACTGGAGGGTGGGTTTTGAGGTCTCAGAAGCTCAAGCCAATTCATTTCCTGCTGCCTGCTGATCCTAATATAGAACTTTCAGCTCCTTCTCCAGCACCATGTCTGTCTACATGCTGTCATGCTTTCTGCTATGATAATGGACTAAATGTCTTAAATTGAAAGCCATCCCTAATTAAATGTTTTTCTTTATAAGAGTTGCTTGGTCATGGTGTTTCTTCACAGCTATAGAAACCTTAACCTCTCCACCTGGTATGATGTGACAATTCACTGTGCAGCATATTTCAGTGGCTTTATCATTTTTACCTTGAAAACACAGTTTTGTCTCTCAGAGACTTCTTCCTGTTTATGCTTAGTCAATTCTTTTTTTTTCCTAATAATTAACTGATTGTACTCAAAATGAGGCAGAAAAGTAATGAGGGCCTTAATGCTTTTTTTGAATGTTTTGTAGCAGAAGACACAAAAAGAAAAATTAATAACAGCTATAAATCTGAAGGGACAATAATGTCATAGTTTCCTCTTTATAGTTTTATCTATGTCTTTTGGCATAGAGTCTCCCTCTTCTTGAGTTGGCAAATGCTCTGTATGCAGCTAAATGTAGCTTAGTAAATTAATATGTTTATTGGGTTTCCTTACAAGAGCAAGGGTGACTCAAAAGAAACTTTATACTGGAAGGCACATCCCAACATGGGAGTGACTCATGAAAGCTGCACACCTGGAGCTCTCTGAAGTTTGCAGACAGCTCTGCCTGAGTCTCAGCTCCCCAGCAGCTGTTACTGCCTGAGTTACCTTGAGGAGGGGCCTTGTGAATCTTGTAAGTTTCAGAAACTCCCTGAGACTTGTGAGTTTTGTTCACCTAATTTAGGTTTTAGAATTGAATACTTTATTCAGCCACAAAAGTTAGTTTTATTTACTTTCTGACTCCTAACCAGCCTCCGCTCTCCTTATTCCAGCAGGGAAGGCTTCAATTGGAAGATATGACTATGCTGTGCCTTGCCTACGATATTAGATTTTTCTCATTCCTATAAATTAGAAAGAGAGGAAGTAATTCACTTAAATAGTTCAGAAGTTCAGCACTGTTTACTCAAAGTGATTTTGAGAAGATGGTATATTCACTGGCTCATTGCTTGTTTTTAAAGAGAATGCAACCAAACTGGGAAGAAACTGCAGTTATGTAAAAACTAAATATTAATAGTAATATTGTGTAAATAAAAAGCATATTTATATGTAGGAGAAAAAGGTAAGAATTAGGAGAGATGTAAATAGCACCAGAAAGTGTTATATGATTTATTATTAATATGTAATATCCAAATCAAAAAAAATTACACAATTCTGATCTAGAAAGAAGCAGAAATATTATAACCAAGTAGACTCACATTACACAAGCAAAAAGAACAGTGACAACAACAAAATCTATACGAAACAAGACTCACTTTTCAGGTTAGTATATAGAAAGAAAAGATTTAAAAGTTTCAAACATTGAGTGGAACCATGTTTGAGAATTGGAGCACATTTTACATATGTGAAAACAGATAGATATTTAAAAGTAATAGAATGAATTTATAAATGTTCTAGGGAAAACTGAATTTTTTAAAGTTCACACTTTATACTTAACCAAACTATTAGTCAATATAAATGGCAAATAAAAGCAATGTTAAATATTTGGAGAGTGGAAAATTCTGTCTCCCAGGCAAACCCAAAATCCAAAGAGAAGAAATCCAGGGCAAGGGCTGTACACCAGGCCAAGAAAGAAAATTTTTTTCAGACCAGAATTAACTGAGTTATAGAAAATTGTTTTCCAAAAGGAGGGTAAGAGAACAGCCTTATCAATACATAAAATAAATAAATTGCTTGTATAGTAAGCTCTTTACTGATGGAACCATCTATCCAACCCCAAGTTAGATTTTAAGAAAAAAAAAAACTTAGATATGGACTCATGACAAACTGAGAAAGGTACAGATGTCCTGTCTACTGCCCTACATATTCATGGCCTTCCTACTGATGACATATCAGCACCATTATAGAATTGTTATGAATCATGACTGATGGACTTGCGTGGAGACATTGTAACTGCCCAGACTCACAGCTGGCATCAGGGTTTACTCTTGGTGCCATATACCCAATGGGTTTGACCAAGTGTATAATGATAGGTGCTGCCATTGTAATGCCAAGTGAAATAGTTTGCCCTCCAAACCCTCTCAAAGTGCTTTGTCCTTTATCTTACCTCTGCCCCAACCCTAGGGATCTATCATTTTCTTGTCTGCATAGCTTTGTCTTTTCCAGCACACCATTGGAGTGGCATCAGATAGTGTGCAGTCCTTTCAGATTGTTTTCTTTTAACTTGGCAATAAGCGTTTAAGTCTCCTCAATGTCTTTTCGTGGCTTGGGAGCTCATTTCTGTTTCAGTGCTGAATAAATATTCTACTGCCTGCATAGATCAGTGTCTGCTCCATTCACCTTCAGAATGACATCTTGGCTGCTTCTAAGTTTTAACAGTTATGAGTAAATCTGGTACAGATCTCTGCATTCGAGGTTTCTATGTATCGTATATACTTAGGTCTTCCAGTTAGAGGATTTTTAGTTATTTATATTTCTTCAAAAGATTTGAAAATTTTATTTTTATTAATGTATGTATGTGTCTGTATATGCCTCTTTCTGAGTGCAGATATATTTGGGTGCCCATGTAGACCAGAAGAGAGTGTTAGAAACCTTGAAGTTTGAGTTACAGGTGGTTGTGAACTGCCCAACATGAGTGCTTGGAATAAACTCAGGTCCTCTGCAACACCACTGTGCTGTTTAATTTTTATTGTCAACTAGGCACAATCTAGAGTCACCTGGGAGACAGAACCTATTTTGTGGAATAGCCCAGGTAAGACTGCCCTGCGGGTATGTCTGTGAGAGACTATTTCGACTCGTGATTTACTTAGGAGGGCTCAGTCCACTGTAGGTGGCACCCTCTCTAATCCCTTCTTAGGCGTGTCTGTGTTATATATGAAAGCTGGCTAAGCAAGTCCGAGAGCAAGCCCATAAAGCAGCATTCGTCCAGGATTTCTGATTCAGTTTCTGCTTGAGTTCCTGACCGACCTGCCTCAATCCTGGGCTATGACCCGGAGGTATGAGTTGAAATAAGCTCTTTTTTCCCTTAAGTTGCTTTGGTTATGGGGCTTATCACAGCAACAGAAAGCAAACCAGAAACGAACGAGCAGCAAGCGCTCTTAACTGCCAAGCCATCTCGCCAGCCTTCCACTTACACCTCATCGAGGAGAGCAGGAGGTTGGGGACGCTGAAGAACCTGCCCAGTTCGCACAGCTGAAACTCCCCGCCAAGACTTCTTGTCTGTGTGGTTGTCATTCACATCACAGAACTGCCGTTTCTACTGACTGGTGGTAACTAGTCATTAATTAGCAATAACCAGAGTGTTGCCTATGGTTTAGAGAAGAGCCGAGGCCACCGATGAGTAGCCTCGCCGCTGCTACAGACGTCATTTCACAGCGTCGCTCTTCTGTTCATACGCTGCTCAGTGTGTGTCATGTAGTTTGAATGAGAATATTCTGTTTGAATGAGAATATTCTATCAATGCCAATGGGATTGATTTTTAAGGAAGCATTAGAAGCAGCAAAATGTGATACCGTGTGCCACATTGACTGAGATCCACTATCCTGCTGCATTGCTTCTGATTTTAATATTAGCCAACAAAGAGAAGTGTGTTTGTAAGTCCTTTCCCGCAGAATGGAAGAAAGCCTATACCCCACTTGATGATGGGCATGGGGCCTTTCTGAGTGGCCTGGAGTGGAAAGCCAGACATACGGCCAGACGCTGCATAGACAGAACACAGAATCTGAAGCACTTGTCTGCCCCACCCCCATGCTTCCTTCTCCTCCCACTGTGCGGGCAATGCTGCACCAGCTACAGAGTCATCTCTGGCTCACACAGCATGGTACTGAATCCTGTGAATGAACCCAGCTCCAGATGCTCTTGTGACTTGATTTCCTCAACTGAAAAATGGGGCTAATCATCAGGCCTAACTCAGAAGGTGCTGAGAGGATTTAATTCGTTCATATGTGGGAAATGTGGAGAGGTACCTGGCAGGCAGCAGGCGCGCTGCGGGAGTGTTAGCCTTTTGGATTGGTGCTGTTGCTCCCTACTAACACTCTCAGAACGCTCAGAGGTCTAACCTGGATTTAGGCCGTGTTGTCCTTTATCTTTCTGGCAGTGAGATTTACACAGGCTCTCTTCAGTAATAGAGCTTTATAAGAACATAGAGGAAATTTGTTTTTCAGCAGAATTCTCTGAACAGTTTCTATCTAGGACATGCTATTGGTGATTTCTGTTTGTGATTGAGTGTAATCAGCTCATGTCACAAAATAGTGTTTCCAACTGCTTTCTGTTTCTCTGTCTCTTAATTTTAGGCGCTTGGACGCTCCAGCCTTCATGGGTTTGATAGATACATGTTGGACTGAGCTGAGTGATCCTGGTTAAGAAAAGGCTGAGGAATTTGCAATTCTATGGCCCATGGGAGATACCATCAATTTGATGCCGCATGAAAGATGAGGTTAGAGAGACAAACAGAACAACTCCACATAGCACAGAAGATGTCTGGCCAGCTAAGTGCTTTCTAAATAAACATGAGGACTTAATGTGGAATTTGAGTGGCTTCTGGGAGGATATGGGTGTGCAAATCCTTCCCTGTGTCCCTTCCATAAACACAGAGTGAAATATATTTGTCTTTAGTAGTAATTAAAAATAAAAAAATGAATATAATGATCAAGAATGTAATATATTAAAAGTAAAATGAACAGCATGACAGTAACAGAAGAATATCAGCAACATTGCTCATATTTTGGCCACCTGGAGTAGCTTGTTTATATTAAACTCATAAACCACATATACCATTGAACTCTAAACCTACTTATGAAAATCCACCACAAGGAAACAATTAAGGAGATAAAAGTTGTAAGTTCTGCAAAACATTACATGTTTATTGATGAATAAACTTTAGCTAAGAAAAAAATAAGACCAAATATTATTTTTAAAAGATTTTATTTTATTTTATTTATTTTGTTTTTATTTATTTATTTTTATTTTTTAATTTTTTGGTGGTTTTATCCTCTGTCAGATAAGTAGATGTAACATTTTTTTTCCTTTATTTGTTCAAGTTACATCTCAATCGCAGTCCCCTCCCTATTTCCCCTCCAGTCCCACCCTCCCACACTCAACCCCCCATCCTCTTCCCTTTTTTTTTTCTTTTAAATTTAAGGTATATCTTATTTCCCCCTACAGTTTCCCCTTTCAGTCCAGCAAATGGCTTTTTCTCTTATAATAACAAATACAATACAGTACAACAGAAGTAATTAGGCCACAGTTATGAGGGTTATATGGCTTAGCGTACATTCCCAATGTCCAGTCCATATGTATTTGGTACCTGACTTTAACATTCTACTATCTAACCATCTCCATGAGTTTAAAGTTCTATATCTGACTCAACATTCATACTAATTGCAACACAATTTTAAAAGTATCTTCTTAGATGTATAACACTCTTTTGACTCCTAAACAACTCAAAATTTAATTATGAGACTCTATCTATCTGTTCTTCAATCACCTCAGACACCTGAGAGGGATAAATATATCTGATTTTATAGGAAGTACAGGGTCTGCAGCTTCCCAAACTAAGAAATGACATACCAGTGGCTGCCTGGACAGTACCCATTTTCTCTCCATACATTACAGCATCAATCTTCAGTCATTTGGCCCCGTTTCTCTGATAGACATTGATTGTAGAGCAGGGGTTATGAAGGACTTGCCTACCCTGTCTTGGCAGAGCTAGGCTGTCGACTTACCTGCTTCCAGGTTTTGTCCTTTTTGGACAGCATTCTGTCTACAGTTGGAGCAAGGGGCTTTTCCTACCAAGAGATAGGCTTGCGACTAATTCAATTATCTCCCACTGGAGATTCTTCGATGCTCATCTTCTACTTGGAAGAGAATGAGGGGTGCTGTCAGGAGTTGATATGTCTTGATATAAAAAAATCTAAAGTTACGAAAACATCTTTGAATGCCATATTCTGCAGATCTCTTGAGGTTTTTGAAGAGGCCCTATCTATCTATTATATTAGGGTAAGCAGATGTTTCTTGTCTCTTAGCAGGTTTATTTCTGATTAGCTTAGCAAGTAACTATAATAGGCTGTCATAGTACCTAACAGAATGACTGGCTTGCATAACCATTAGTTTGCATTTCTTAATTATCCTAAACAGTTTATGACAGTTAGTAGTAAAAGGCCGAAACATCACATTTCATTTTTTTCTTTACCTCCTAACACTTCCATCCCATTTCTCTGGGGTGGGGTGTCCTTATATAACAGTCCCTCATCTCAGTTGAGAGGTTGTATGAGGGCCAAGAGCCTCTTCATTCATTGGAGATCTATGAAGCAGTACCATCAGTGAAAAGTGTCTCGTTGCCCGGGAGAGAGAACTACTAAACAAACAAATCAATAAGCATACAATAGATAGAAAAGACTAAAAAATAGAAAAAATATGACTAATATATAAAAAATAAATAAAAATTAAAAATAAGAAGTCTATGTCCAAGTTCCCTTTGCTGTGTTAGTTGTAGTATTGATACCTTTTACTATATAGCTAAAATCCTACTATAAGTGAATAGATGCCATATGTGTCCTTCTGAGTCTGTGTTAGTTCACTCAGAATGAGCTTTTTTAGTTCCATCCATTTGGCTGCAAATTGCATAATTTCATTGTTCCTGATAGCTGAATAATATCCCATTGTGTAGATGTACCACAGTTTTTTAACCCATTCTTCGGTTGAGGGACATCTGGGTTGTTTCCAGTTTCTAGCTGTTACAAATAAGGCTGCTATAAACATAGATGAGGAAACTTCCTTATGATTCCTTGAAGAGGCATTTGGGTGTATACCCAGAAGTGGTATGGCTGGGTACTGAGGCAAAGCTATTCCAAGTTTTCTAAGATATTGCCAGACTGACCTCCATAGTGGTTGCACAAGCCTTCATTCCCACCAGCAATGGAGTAGGGTACCCCTTTCTCCACACCCTCGCCAGCATGTGCTGTCATTTGAGTTTTTGATCTTAGCCATTCTGACAGGTGTGAGATGAAATCTCAGAGTCATCTTGAGTTGCGTTTCTCTAATGATTAAGGATGTTGAGCATTTCTTCAAGTGTCTCTCAGCCATTAGGGATTCCTCCTTTGTGAATTCTCTATTTAGCTCTGTCCCCCATTTTTTGATTGGATTATTTGGTTTCTTGGCATTTAATTTCTTGAGTTCTTTGTAGATTTTGGATATTAGCCCTCTATCAGATGTGGGGTTGATGAAGATTTTCTCCCAGTCTGTAGGCTGCCGTTTTGTTTGAATGACAGTGTCCTTTGCCTTACAGAAGCTTTTCAGTTTCATGAGGTCCTATTTATTGATTGTTGATCTCAAGTCCTGAGCTGTTGGTGTTCTGTTCAGGAAGTTGTCCCTTGTGCCAATTAGTTCGAGGGTTTCTCCCACTTTTTCTTCAGTAGATTTAGTGTGACCGGCCTTATGTTAAGGACTTTGATCCACTTGGACTTAAGTTTTCTACAAGGTGATAAGTATGGGTCTAACTTCATTCTTTTACAAATGGACATCCAGTTGGACCAGCACCATTTGTTGAAGATGCTGTCCTTCTTCCATTGTGCCGTATTGGCTTCTTTGTCAAAAATTAGGTGGCCATAAGTGTGTGGGTCTATTTCTGGGTCTTCAATTCGATTCCATTGATCTACTGGTCTGTTTCTATACCAATACCAGGCTGTTTTTACAACTATTGCTCTGTAGTACAGCTTGAAATCTGGGATGGTAATACCTCCAGATGTTTTTTTTTTTTTTTTTGGACAGGATTGATTTAGCTATTCTGGGCTTTTTGTTGTTCCATATGAAATTGAGACTAGCTCTTTCCAAGTTTATAAAAAATTGTGTTGGTATTTTGATAGGAATTGCATTGAATCAATATATTGCTTTTGGTAGGATGGCCATTTTTATTATGTTGATCCTACCTATCCATGAGCATGGGAGATCTTTCCATCTTCTAAAGGCCTCTTCCATTTCTTTCTTCAAGGGCTTGAAGTTCTTGTTGTACAGGTCCTTTACTTGCTTGGTTAGAGTTACCCCCAGGTATTTTATGTTGTTTGTGGCTATTGTGAAGGGGGTTGTTTCCCTTATTTCTTTCTCAGCCCATTTGTTTGTTGTATAAAGAAGGGCTTCTGATTTTTTTGAATTAATTTTGTATCCTGCCACTTTGCTGAAGGTGTTTATCAGCTGTAAGAGTTCTCTGGTGGAATTTTTGGGGTCACTTATGTATACTATCATATCATCTGCAAATAGGGATAATTTGACTTCTTCATTTCCAATGTTTATCCCCTTGATGTCCTTTAGTTGTCTTATTGTTCTAGCAAGAACTTCAAGTACTATATTGAAGAGATATGGTGAAAGTGGACATACTTGTCTTGTCCCTGAGTTTAGAGGAAACGCTTCAAGTTTCTCTCCATTTAATTTGATGTTGGCCACTGGCCTGCTGTATATTGCCTTTATTATTTCTAGGTACGGCCCTTGTATGCCCGTTCTCTCCAGAACTTTTAGCATGAAGGGGTGTTGGATTTTGTCAAATGCTTTTTGTAAATCTAGTGAGATTATCATGTGGTTTTTTTCTTTCATCTTGTTTATATGGTGAATGACGTTGATAGATTTTCGTATGTTGAACCATCCCTGCTTCCCTGGGATGAAGCCTACTTGATCATGGTGTATAATACTTTTGATGTGTTCTTGAATTCGGTTTACTAGTATTTTATTAAGTATTTTTGCATCTATGTTCATGAGGGAGATTGGTCTGACGTTCTCTTTCTTTGTTGGGTCTTTGTGTGGTTTAGGAATCAGGGTGATTGTGGCCTCGTAGAATGAGTTTGGCAATGTTCTTTCAGATTCTATTTTGTGACAGAGTTTGAAAAGTATTGGTGTTAGCTCCTCTTTGAAGGTCCGGTAGAATTTCGTGCTAAAGCCATCTGGCCCTGGGCTTTTTTTGGTTGGGAGATTTTTAATGACTCTTTGTATTTCCTTAGGGGTTATAGGGCTGTTTAATCTGTTTGTCAGATCTTGATTTAGCCTCGGTAGGTGGAATCTATCAAGAAAATTGTCCATTTCACTTAAGTTTTCAATTTGGTGGAGTATAGATTTTTAAAGTAGGATCCAAATATTCTCTGGATTTCCTCAATGTCAGTTGTTATTTCTCCCTTTTCATTTCTGATTTTGTTGATTTGTGTTTTTTCCCTCTGTCTTTTAGTTAATTTGGCTAAGGGTCTGTCTATTTTGTTGATTTTCTCGAAGAACCAACTCTTGGTTTCATTGATTCTTTGAATGGTTGTTTTTGTTTCTAAGTTGTTGATTTCAGCCCTAAGTTTGATGATCTCCTGCCTTCTGCTCCTCTTGGGAGTGTTTGACTCTTTTTTTTTCCAATTCACCCAGTTTAGCTGTTAATTCACTAATATGAGCTGTCACAATTTTCTTTTTGAAGGCACTTAGTGCTATGAACTTTCCTCGTAGCACAGCTTTCATTGTGTCCCATAGGTTTGGGTATGTTGTGTCTTCATTTTCGTTGGATTTTAAGAAGTCTTTGATTTCCTTCTTTATTTCTTCCCTGACCCAGTGGTCCTCTAGTAAAGAGTTGTTCAATTTCCATGTGAGTGTAGACTTTCTGTTGATTCTTTTGCTATTGAAGTCCAGCTTTTTCCATGGTGGTCTGATAAGATACAAGGGGTTATTTCAATTTTCTTGTATCTGTTGAGGCTATCTTTGTGTCCAACTATATGGTCGATTTTGGAGAAGGTTCCATGAGGTGCTGAGAAGAAGGTGTATTCTTTTGTGTTTGGGTGAAACGTTCTGTAGATATCTGTTAGGTCCATTTGGTTCATGATCTCTGTTAGACTCATTATTTCTCTGTTTGGCTTCTGTCTTCATGATCTGTCCATAGTTGTGAGTGGGGTGTTGAAGTCTCCCACAATTAAAGTGTTTCGTTTCGATCGATGTGCGATTTAAGTTTTAGAAGTGTTTCTTTTATAAATATAGGTGCCTTTGTATTTGGGGCATAGATATTCAATATTGAGATGACCTCTTGGTATATATTTCCTTTAATGAGTATGTAATGCCCTTCTCTGTCTTTTTTTTATTAACTTCAATTGGAAGTCTATTTTGTTTGATATTAGGGTGGCTACTCCAGCTTGTTTCCTGGATCCATTTGCTTGGAAGACCTTTTCCCAGCCCTTTACTCTGAGGTAGTGTTTATCTTCAATAGTGATATGTGTTACTTGTACACAGCAAAAAGATGGGTCTTGTTTACGGATCCAGTCTGTAATCTGTGTCTTTTTATTGGCGAGTTGTGTCCATTGATGTTGATGGACATTAGTGACCAGGGGTTGTTATTTCCCATTATTTTGGTATAGCTGGCTGTCTTGTGTTTCTCTTTTGTTTAGTGTCTGTGGAGGTTTCTATTTCCTCTGTTTTCCTGGGTGTAGTTATCTTCTCTGTGTTGGAATTTTCCTTCTAGGATCTTCTGTAGGGCTGGGTTTGTGAGGAGATAATTGTTTGAATTTGATTTTGTCATGGAATATCTTGTTTTCTCCTTCTATGTTGATAGAGAGTTTTGCTGGGTATAGTAGTCTGGCTGGGCACCTCTGTTCTCTCAGGGCTTGTAGGACATCCATCCAGGCCCTTCTAGCTTTTAAAGTTTCTGAGAAGAAGTCAGGTGTGATTCTGATGGGTCTGCCATTGTATGTGACTTGGCCTTTTTCTCTTACAGCTTTTAATATCCTTTCTTTGTTCTCTACATTTGGAGTTTCTATTATTATGTGGCGAAAGGAGTTTCTTTTCTGATCTAATCTGTTTGGTGTTCTGTAAGCCTCTTGGATTTTTTACTAGCATCTCTTTCTTTAGGTTTGGGAAGTTTTCTTCTATGATTTTGTTGAAGATATTTCCTGGTCCATGGAGTCGGGAGTCTTCTCTTTCCTCTATGCCTATAATTCTCAGGTTCCGACTTTTCATTGAGTCCTTGATTTCTTGGATGTTGTGGGTGAGAGATTTTTTAGCCTTCTCATTTTCTTTGGATGTTGTATTGATTTCTTCCATCGAATCTTCCGTGCCTGAGATCCTGTCTTCCATCTCTTTCATCCTATTTTTCATACTCACATCTATAGTTCCTGTTCTTTTCTCTTGATCCTCCATTTCCTCTTTTAACTCTGACTGTGTTTTCTTTATTGTTTCCATTTCTATTTTCATGTCTTGAATGGTAGTGTTCGTTTTGTACATTTCCTTCTCCGGTTTTCTTGTTTTTGTCTGGAGATCTTTCATTGCTTTATCCTTTTCCTGTTCAAGCTGGGTCTCCTTGGCTTGGAGCTCTTTAATGATGTTATTTGTTGTTTTGACTTGTAGAATTGTGGCTTCTTTGAATTCCTTCATAGTTTTAAGTTCTTCTTGAAGGGAGTTTATCACTTTCCATAATGTAGAATTGTCATCGTTTTCATGTGTTTCAGTTGTGGTGAGGTGGTTCAGGCTGGAGGGAATAGCATTGCTTTCTTTTGTTGGAGACATTTCGCTCTGTATTTTTTTTTTTTTTTTTTTTTT
>CAJQZJ010013817.1:9120971-9134579 GCA_907164525.1 Lophiomys imhausi | reverse complement strand
AGAGAGAGAGAGAGAGAGAGAGAGAGAGAGAGAGAGAGAGAGAGAGATGGGGGAGAGAGACATAGACAGAGAGACAAATACATAAAGATATAGAAAGAAACAGATGCATAGACACAGAGAAATAGAGAGAGACAGGCAGAGAGAGAGAGAGACAGAGAGAGGAAGGAGGAGGAGGAGGAGAAGGAAAAGAGGAGGAAGAAGGAGATGAAAGAGGACAAGGAGGAGAAGGATGAGAAGGAGGAGAAGGAGAAAAGGAAGAAAGAGGAGAAGGACGAGGAGGAGGAGATAGAAAAAAGGAAGGAGGAGAAGGAGAAAAAGAATAAGGTAAATAAGGAGGGGATGCAGGAAGAGAAGAGACAGTAATAACTGGGAGGTAGGAAGAGGGGTAGAGGCACCATGGCTCAATGCTGAGCATGAGCTCATGGAGGTTGAGGTTGGTTATGGCGTGAGGAGCAGAGGTCTTAGTAGGATTTCTTTCACCCTAGAGACTTAGAATGCTGTTTTCTTACCACTGTTGTGGATGGAGACTCTTGGCGGTGGTGGAGCTCTCAGTATCTCTTTGTGTAGCTCCATTCTGGCCAAGCCACATGGCAGAAGCTCCTGCAGTTCACAGCTTAGAATTTTGCTACCAGTAGAAGCCTTGCTTTCCTACCCAGGGCTACTGAGGAGAGAAATGAAAGGTGGTTATGACTACACCATGCAGAATATTTAAGGGCAGGTGAAATGAAGGGTCATACAGGAGCTGAGTATCTGGGTATGGCAAGCCAGTGAGGCCAAACTTCTTCATTGTATACTCAGAGTTTCTCCTGGCACCAGAGGAATACCTGTGTGTAGCTGGTCTGGGGGAAACAGGAGAGACTGCTGGGGCTGGGCCCAATATGGGAAGCTGTGTGTCCCTGAGACACATTTGGAGTAGTTGCAAGAATGAGGAAGCAGAGCCTCTCAAGGGGAAATGAGATACATGAACAGAATCTGGGCCTGTGACTGAGCCATGAATCCTATATGAAACTTCACCTACAAGGACTGCAACTTTTGTTTTGTAGAGGAAATCAGGGACCCTCTGAAGGTGTCAAGGGTGACAAAGTCCTTCAGTTTTACAATGGTTGAGTGCCTACCCAGTACCATTAGATCCGAATAGGTGAATGGAAATAAACTTTTATGAAAGAAAAAATAAATGGATACCTGGGCCTCAGACAGCTCAGCTTCTAGAGGGAAGAGAAATCCGTACAACCTGGAGTCAACTTGGATGACACCTTCAAGGCTTTCCTAAGAACGGGCATGATGAATTTCTGCTTTCCTAGGCCCAGAGGTGTTTGAAGCAGAATAAGGGTAAGCCTTCTGTTTGTCCGGTCTGCTCTTTGTGGGAGGGAGGACATGTGGTTGGAGGTGGATATGCAGAATGGGTCCACCAAATCTTTGTTTCCTATTTCCAGGTTGGTCTCTTTCTGACCTGTGTGTTGGTTCTGACCGTGTGGTCTCTGAGCCTTTCATCATCCAGACATCTGTAGTGAGAAAAGGAATATCTTTAAATAATGTGGCACAGCTCTGACTGCCAACTCCAAGTAAGAATGCGCTATGGACTGACAACTCCTTAAACAAGCAGCCTCATCCGCGTCAGTGTCCTGGCATGCTCCTTGTTTCTATGTGCCTATATCCCACTGAGCAGAGCTGTGGACTGAATACCAGGTAATACTCCTGAAGGCAGAAAAGAAGAGGATGAAGAATTGAGTATTATTGATGCATAATTTTCTGTAAGATTACATTTCTGTTTTTTTTTATAAACAGAAAGTTGGATCCGTCCCACCTAAACAATAAATCGTGAAATAGACATGATAATTACTATTGTAAAAGAGGAGCCCAGATTCGCTTTGATGTGAAGTTAACAGAGCTCCTTTCTATTTATGTTTCCTTTCCATGGATCAAACAGCTCCTCAGTATTTCCTTCTTCTGACAGTCACATGTTTTGGATACACACACACACACACACACACACACATCAATATGTGAAGACTTGGTTCCTGATATTCATTTTTTTTTTTTAGGCTCTTTTAGGTAAGAATTAAAGAAATGTTAGGGAACTGGCTCAGGGTCACTGTGCAGGGACTTGGGAAGAAGGAAGATCATCTAATCCTTCCTCACCTTTAGGGAGGCCACCGCCTTCCTTAGCTTAAGCACTCTGGCTTCCAGCGCCAGGCTTGGCTAAGTAATAGCACTCTTTCCACCGGAAGAAGAAGTCTTTGATTCAGTATAAGCTTTTATCTATTTAATCCTGCCTGCTATAAACATTGATTAAGCAGCTTCCATGTGCCAGGAGCTGTGGGAGGTACAGGAAAGGGGAGAAGAATTAGATTCAGCCCTGGTCCTCCAGGAATTCACAGTCCAAAATTCCAGCAAAACAATGTTAGGGTGCTTGGTCACTTCAGTAGGAAGTGTGGATTTTATTTTAAGGTTAGAGAAGCTGTGTTTTGAAGGATGAATAGAAGTTCTGCGTATTGTTGCTTTTGTGTTTTTTTTTATTATTATTAAGGGTAGGGGAGGACTCAGGTGCTGCAGAAAACGTAAGATAGACAGAGAATGAGGGACATCTGAGGGACAGAGAGTGGCCTTATATGGCTGAGAGTAAAAGGTGTGTTACATGAGGGGGGAAATAGCTGGTGAGTTTGGGATATAGAAACAGGAGAAAGGGATGGATGACTGCAAGTCATCTCAGGGACTAGGCTTTATTTCCTAAGAGGAGAGGGGAGACCTGTGAAAGAATTTTTTTTCAGAAAAATGCTTAAAGCACATGATCAGTTGTGAGTTAAAAAAAAAAAAAAACAATTAGTCATAGTATTAACATAGAGATTAGCCCAGAACAATGAGTCAGAAAACAAGACTGCTAGAGCCAGTCTGGATGCTGAGTTCAGAGAGCCTCAGAATGCTCACAGGTCTGAGCACGGCAGCAGCAGATCAGACTCCAGGAACACTGTGTGAGGAAATGCACAGGGTGTGTTGGAAAATCTGACTTCAACTCAGTGCTTTGGATGACGGTTTACCCAGAAGTTCACAATTGGCCAATGTGGAGAGGATAAATGTCAGAGGAATTGGAAGACACACGCCCCCTCCGAGGCTCCGGGGCCATCAAGGAAGAGGGGCAGAGCTCTGGTTGCCTGCACAGGACCAGCGCAGGCTCTAGACAGTCACCATTCTACCATGGGTGGGGAAGGGGTTCATGGAGACATACCCCTACTGGAGGAACTAAGCACAGTAGGTGCTTTCTGGAGGAAGGAGAATCAGTTTTCTTTGAGGTTATGGCCCCTGGTAGATTGGCCACGCCTCTATGGATGACCCCACTCCCTGGAGTGTAAAGGCAGCATAAACAGGGTTAATTTCAAATAATTTTAAAAGAGGGCACAAAATTGGGATGTAGGGTGGGGAGGTAGAGGTCGATCTGAGAGGAATTAGGGGGAGGAGTGAGGTGTGAATATGATCAAAACATATTGTATGGAATTTTCTTAGACTTAATTAAAATGTTTCTTTGAGGGGGGTAAGCATTTATTTTGGTTTGTACTTCCTGATTACAACCCACCTCAGAGGGAAGTTAGGACAGGAACTCAAGCAGAAGAAGAGGCAGAACCATAGAGGGATGCTTACAAGCTTGCTCCCTCTGGAATGCTCAGCCATCTTCCTTATACACTGACGGACCACCTGCTCAAGGATCCTCATCCACAGTGGGCTGAGGTCTCCTACATCAATTACCAATTACAAAAATACCCAACAGACATGCCCAGGGGCCAATCTGATGGAGGGAATGCTTCAACTGAGGGTTCTTCTTACCAGATTTGTCAAATTGATAAGAGATACTAAATATAATGCTTTCTCCCCTCCTAATAACTTATAAATTAACACAAAATAATAGAGCCTGCCTGGTGGCTCAATAGCCCACTAGCACTAGCAGGACTGAGGCAGAAGGAGTGCTCACGAAGTAAAAGGTATAGTGGGCCACATACTGAGTTCTAGGCTATCCTGGGCCACAGAAGGAGACTGTCTCAAAAACAAAACAAACAAACAAAAAAACCACATGAAGTGCCAGAGATGATAACATGGAAGCCACAAATGCTGCAAGTCTCAGTCATAAGGCGCATCACCTGGCCAGAGGGCCAGAATTGGGCTGCAGGATGATTGATTGCCTTTGGTGTCTTCAGCATCTTTGTCCTAGTAACCTGACGGCTTGAGATGAGATATAAGGCAACTTTCAGAGTGCTAACCTGCCATCTTCTCAGATTTCTGGGCTCTCTGAATAAAAAAGTTTAAAGATCCCAAAACAAAACAAAATAGGATTAAAAAGGAACACTAGAAAAAAGATCAAAGAAACAGAAAACAAAACAAAGCCCCTTACCAGCTACCAACTTCCCAACCAAGTCAAGAGCAATCATATAGTGTTGTCCATTAACTGTGCATTTTGTCTATCTTTGCCTAGGGAATTTTAAACAATTGTACAATGAACTAATTAAAATGTTTTTAGCATAGCAAGGTGTTGTGGTTTGAAAGTGAAATGTCCCCCACAGGCTTATGTGTTTGAATACTTGATCCCTTATGGGTGACAGAGTTTTGGACAGCTATGGAACCTTTAGGAGGTGTCATCTTGCTGGAGAGAGTATGTCACTGTTAGGTGAGTCTTTTGGTGTTATAGGCCTGCCCTACTTTCTCTCCACTCTGTGCTTCTTGGTTGCAGAAAAAAAATGTGACCTGTCAACTCATGTTCCTGTTGCCACCACTTCC
Organism: Lophiomys imhausi; assembly: GCA_907164525.1. NCBI lineage: Eukaryota > Metazoa > Chordata > Mammalia > Rodentia > Muridae > Lophiomys > Lophiomys imhausi. Next base: position 9,129,818 of record CAJQZJ010013817.1, on the reverse strand, counting down.
TACCATGTAGATTTTACTCACAAGCTACAAAATAAAATGATCCCTGTCTCCCTTAAGTTGCTTCTGGTTAGATACTTAGTCACAGCAAAAAGAAAAGTAATGAATGCATTTTATCTACCACTTCTTGGCTGAACTCCTAATATCTGGTATATCTAGTATAAGGTTAATATTTCTTGAGTTGTAAAACATGAATTATAATAACAATATTCATTGTTCAGGGGTAGAGGATTCTATGTTAGTGCAAATGTTTTTTTACAATGGAAATCTGACTACCTTGTGCCCTAGGTCTATAGTCTGCACAGTATAACTACAATGCCTCATAGGGACTCCAAAACTCGGTCTCGCCTGTCAGACACATTTGTCCCTGCAGTAAACTCTTCCTTCTGGCTCATGGGTCTCACTCCTGTATATGCCTCAGCCTGAGACCCTTCCCAGATTATGTCCTGGAATGAACCCTTATACATTATGTAGTTAATTTGTTTTAAAGGTCCAAGATACTGTAAGTATGCATAAAGGTGAGAACATAACTGTAGATACTATTATTCTTCAGAGGGCCTTGGAAATACCAGATTCCCAAAATAATAGAAGGAATCAAAGGAGGTACCACCTCATTTCCCACCTCTCATACTGGCTTAGAAAGGAAAATGACCACCAGTTGTGCAGCAGAGATTCCCGACAGGCTTGCTCTTGGAGGCATAATGAAATGAGGCTCTCTCTGAGTGACACCTCTAAAGAGGTGCCATTCCTTTAAAATTAGTCTCTCCAAAACACAGAAGACAAATGAAAATGTGATTGCATCTGCTAAATCCTAAACTCCTAACCTCATAAATTTTGCACTCGTCTTAATTCCCCTTTACCTCTCCAATTTGACTTATGTCTCAGGCTCAAATTGCTAGGTTTATTTATTTATTAAACTTAATTCACTTGTGTGTGTGCTCGCAGGTGTGTATATGTATGTGCATGTGTGTGCACTTGAGGGTGTGCATGTGCACGTGGCATGTATGTTTGTGTTTCTTGTGGTCAGAGTATCATTCTTCGCTACAGGGTGGCCTGACACTCATGGCAATTCTTTTGCCTCCACCTTCTGAGTTCTGGGATTACAGACATGAACCACAATACCCAGGTACCAGTTTCAAAGCACGCTTCCATTTAAACTCTGTAGTCCCAGGTTGGCGTCAGGTGGATATTCTCATTTAATAAACATGAATTAGACTAAAACTGCTTTAGATAGAATGTTTCATTGTTCAGATCTGATGGAGACGACAGCTGTAAGAACTCGGGGGACTGCTTGTTTAGTGAATACTGAATAGCACTCAGAATAAGACACTGCAGTGAGTCTACCTGAGACACTAAGAGAAAATCCCCAGCTTCCTCTTTATGCCCACCAGCTGCTCTTTCTTTGCTCTCCTTTTCAAAGGATGTGAGAAATGTTCATTCATTTCCTTTGTCCCGATGCAGGATTCTCAACCTCAGCACTGCCTACACTCTGGTTGGAAGAGTTCTTTGTTGTGGGTGAATCCTGTGCAGTGGAGACACTCAGCAACATCACTGCCCTCTGCCCTAGAGACCTTAGTGGGTTTCCAGGCATTGTCTCCTGCCTGGGGTGGGGGTGGGGCAAAGTCACTCCCAATTGAAAACCACTCTGATAAAGTATGCAAAGTCACTTTGTCATTCTTCATCAATACATGCATTACTTCAAACAGCTGATTTCTGCATAGACGGTAAAAAGGGGCCAGTTGCTTAAATAACTCACTTCGGATCACAGTGCTCATCTGCCTTAGTCTGATGAGTTTGATATTAAACTGCCGTCACCACCAGCTTGAACCATCCTCAGATGGCAGAGGGTGTTTTCCCCGAGTCACCACCAGAGGACGTCTCCGTGAGTTAGCAGAGCTGCTTCTCGGTAGAGAACGCTGGCTGAGGCATATTTGCACACTGTTCCTATACGACAATGCAAGAGCCTGTATTCGTGCAAAGGAGACACCTAGATCCATCCCAGTGAGTGTTTATTTCATGCCAGACGCTATCCTCGGGGAGGCATATCACGGCTCCTGAGGATCGGATGCCCAGGTTTAAATAGCATTAAATGCAGTGTATGGATGTCCCCCCCCCCCCGCCCACTTCTGTGGTCACAAAGGCTAATCTTGCTCACTCTGCCTGCTAGCTGCAAGGGGGACTCAGTTAATGTAACTAAAGGCAGCGAGCCCCTGCCTCCTCCTTCCTAGTCTCGCCTCTTGCACTCTGCTCCGTCTAGAAACAGCTTTAATGGTCCAGTGAAATGCTCAGCCCAGGGCACCATGAACCAGAGATAATGTCTAGAGTTGGGTTAACTGAACTTTCCTGCCAGCAAAGCCCATGCCATCTGCCCATTTATTGACAGCCTTGTCAGCAAAAATCTGGAGTCTGAAGGTGGGCAGGCAGCCAGCATGCCTTCCACTGTCTCTCCAGCATCTCGCTAACAGATGTTATGCCTCATGCCTGGAGCTGCTGTTGGCAAATCACTGCATGCTCATGTTATTTATCAGAGGGTGCCGGGAGGGCAGGAAGGGAGATGTGTTTTCCAGGAAGGAATTTGTATTCCCATCCAGGTTTTCTGTAGATGTTAAAAAAGAAAAAAAAAATAGTGCTTGAAACTGCCTTTGAAAAATGTGAATTAATCAGCTTATTGTTCAACATTGGAAAAACAAAATCGTTCCAAACCACACAGTTATTCAAGGAGTCAGTTCCCAAGTTCCATAGGTTATGTGGATTTGAACACTAGCATCCCTCATTAGGATTTGTATGGCCTTGGAGAGTGCCTTTTAACTGGACTGTCACACAAAAGAGTGGGGAGTGTTTCTGTTTTTTTTTTTTTCTATAGATAATACCACACTCATACTGAGCCCTTATTCCAAATCACTGGAAGTCAGTCAGACTGTTCACTGAGTGAATAAAGATTGAGGTGTCATTCTGTGACTAGACAATGCCTGCCCACTTGTGAAAAAGGAAATCTGGCTGGTTAGCTCTTTATTTTATTTTTTTAAGGAGGAAACAGGACAAAAGCAACAACCTTTAAGAAGCAAATTGCAGCCTCTCTCCTGGTTTTGTTTGTATGCCTGGACAAACCACTCTGAGTTGGTCCCTTCTGGCAAGCTTTGCCAAAGCCTCTTTATTCAAAGATGTTCTCATTTGTAAGCCCCCCAGCCACTGGTTCTCCTGAGTCCTGTGTTTGTCTAGTTACCCATAACAAAGAGTGCCTTAGATCAGCAGAGAAAAATAAGAGTGGAAAGGAAATCATTGACCCTAAGAGACATGGGGAGAACTGGAGTGTGGGCATCCAGGGTCCCTCAGCTAGGAGGAAGGTGGTCCTCATTTCTCTGATTATTTCTTGCCATGGCTACGAAAAAGGCAGTCTCTACCCAGACATCAGAGAATTCAACAAGGAGAGGTCTGAGTTGTCCATGGAGATCCAGCAAACAGCTTGGCACCTCCAAGGCATCAGAAACTCACTGCTAGGGATCCTGAATCTGGCAGTGGGGGGATGGGGGGACCGGAGTAGAAATCCTGGCAAGCTGCTCTTCACTGCAATGCTTCTCTGCAACACACTGAGACACATCTCACCAGCTCCTAATGAAATGGTACCAAGCCAAGCCAAAACAAAACAGAACAAAAATCATGCCCAACACAAGTGAACACAAACCACACCTGGTTGTAAGCTCCTAAACTAATGTGGAGTTACTTTTCTCCTTTGCAGCTCTAAAGCCACAGCTCCGGGAATCAGCAAATCTTGCACATGCTTGTGCCTTATGATGAAACCATTTTAACATTACTGCCAGCCTCATTTTCTTACCCAGTGGACATCTTTTTGCCTGGGTGGTGTCTAGGCCCGGCCATTCATTCTGGCACTCTATATTAGGTCAGTGGCTTGGTTCTTTACCCATTCAGGCTAACATCTCAGAGAAGCTAGACATTGGATGTAGACTGAAAGTGTGAGCGGTGCTGCTGATCCAGGGTGCTAAAGAGAGTAATGGGGGTTCAAGATGACTCCTCCCTATAGCAGGCAGTGTGCTCCTTTACATGATAAATGAGATCCTGGGCTCCAGGACAAAAGGCTCAAGAGGAGGGTGCCCGTACTTAAACCCAAACTGAGGCACATGGGACACCTGAGAGTGAGACCACGGAGAAATGAACAGAAGGTCACAATGAATGAATGCTCCAGTCTGCCTGAGGGCTGTTTCCAAAGAGTGCGCCTGGGCGTCTCAGGCAAAGCAGCAACCTCCCCCATTCACATCTTTTCATTCGGCTACCTTCACACGAGCTCCAGCACTCAAATAAGAGCAGAACTCCATACTTGCTGCTGCTAGAGTGAGGAGACACGGATCTGGCCTACGATCTGGGCCAAGGTTAGCTTTGTCTTCTCTAACCAGTGTGAGAGCTGGGTAAGGGCTTCGGGGAGGGATGCAAACATAGCATCCAGACCTGTCTCCTTCTTACCTTTCCCTCCAGAGAAGCTGAGTATTGTGGTTTCTGTCGCCCCCACCAGCCAGAGGCTTCTGCTTGTGTGTCCACAGGCTGTCCCTGGGCGCTGGTGGGATGCCCACTTCTGTCTGCAGGCTGCAGTGCTGGAGACAAAGGGCATTTGGAGTCTGTGTGCATCAGGGAGCCAGGAGTAAGGCTTGCTGTTTTATCGGTGTAGCGGACACCAAGGAGGCTCGCTTGGCCCAACAAAGGCACCAAGAGGTGACCACAGCTGCTGGGGCTCTGCTCTAAGCAGTTGCTGACCCTGCCTGCTGGCTGCCAGCTCCTGCAGGATCCTGTCTGCTCTGCCTCTGCTCTCTGCCTGCCGCCAAGGTTCCTCACATCTCTGTGGCTTCTAGCGGATATGGGGAGCCAGGGCAGTTGCTGAGAGGACACTTGGTTGGAAAGAAGAGATCAGCAGGTGCGGGGGTCGCATGCTCTTGGGCAGACAAGCTGAGAACCACAGGCAGGACTCAGTTACCAAGCAGCTCTTTTGTTCAGAGACCCAGCTTGTCTGCAGTGGTGTACTTTCTACGGTCCGATCCCTTACCTGCCTTGAGAAGTTGTCTGGCAATCAGCCAGGAGCCTTTCTCTGGCTTCCTGTAATAGGAAGAGGCTGGGATCTTGCTGCAAGCAAGGCTGGCAACCCATCCCTGCGCTCTGCATTCTCTGCTTCATTCTGGGTGTTGAGCAGCCAGCTGGTTCCCTGCAGGGGACACAGAAGCCACCTGCATGCCAAACAAACAATCTCCCAATAGAGTCCGCAATTTAAAAATAATAAGTGAAACAGTCCAGGTATAAGACATGCATCCTGGGACTGTGGTGGCTACCCTGTTTTGAAAGGGCGCTGTGATTGGAGGTCTGATGCTTTCATATCTGAAATCTTCACATACAGTCGGAGTTAAGTTTTGTATGAACATTTTCAAACTTTCACATCTTGCAACAAACATTAGTTATTCTTTTCTCTTTCCTTTTTTTTGGGGGGGGCGGATGGGGTGGGTTGGGGTGGGGTGGGTGGGACTGGCCTCAAACTGGACAGGTAGCCAAGGATGACTTTTGACTCCTGGTCATCCTGCCTCCATCCCCTGAGTGGTAAGGTTAGTGTTCCAGGTGTGTACCACCACCCTAGGCCAACAAATCTCATTTTAAAAGCATAGTGAAGGCTGTGGTGATTTGAATAAGAATGGGTCCCATAGGCTCATCTATTTGAATCCTTAGGGGGTGGCACTATTTAAAAGGATTAGAAATCCTAGCCTCATTGGAGTAGGTGTGGCCTTGTTGGAGGAAGTAAGTGACTGGAGACAGACTGAAGTTTTCAAAAGCCTAAACCAAATGCAGTGGCTCTCTCTTCCTGCTGCCTGAGGATCCAAATTTAGAACTCTTAGCTGCCTCTCCAACACCTTGTCTGCTTGTGTGCTGCTATGCTTGGAACCATAACAATAATGGATTAAACCTCTGAAATTTAATCAAGTCCCAAGTAAATGCTTTCTTTTATAATTGTCATGGTCATGGTGTTTCTTCACAGAAACAGAGCACTAAGATATAAGCCAAGTAAACTACCATTACAGGCTACCAGGGTAGGGCAAGGGTCATTCTTGGGTGACTTCTGCCCTAAACTTGTGATGATGATGAAGCTACAAACTCTATTTTTGTGGTTCAATGGGGTTATCCCTGTTGAGAGTCATGCCTACTCCCTGAAATCCTTCTTAATATCTCTGAATTTAAGCTGGGGGTGTGGGGTGATGATAGAGTGCTTTATATAAAATGGCCAATTAAATTATTTACTTATATTTAAATTATATTTAATTGGTAGGCAGTGTTAATCCTTAACCCACCATTATAAATGAAGACACAGAGACTTGATGGATTTTAACAAGCCTTGGCCTGGATTGTGCAATCTTAGCCCATCTAAGATAGCTCTTAATTCTATTCCACAAGTATGACCCCATATAATATACATACATCCCTTTGGACTGCTATTCTCCACGCTATGCCGATGTTTCAGGCCCATGTGGGATGATCTTCTTTCATCTACCCCATCGTGTGTCTCCTTCCTGCTCTTGGCTTCTTCCTTCTCTATCTGGAGGCTTCTCCTACCCAAAATGCTCTCTGCTTCAGAAACCCGCACCTTAGTTCTGCCTACCTCTGTCTTTGCCCAATCTTAGGCCTCAGGATTTTTTCAACCAATCAGAGAGAATGATTAGAAAACAAAGTAACAGACAGTAAGCAGGACCAATTAATTAACATTTAGAATGCATAACATCACCCCATCAGTGCTTGCCTGGCACTGTCCTTGAGTTTTATCCTCAGTGTGCACACACAAATGTTCAAGGGCCCTGAGCTCTTCTGGAAGTTCCTTGTGTGAGGAGGTATGGAGCCTTTCAGCCCAATGACCAAAGACACCTCAGTTGTGGACAGAGGCTTTTTAAAGTTCCTCCTGGTCAAGGTTCAGTATTTTAGATTAAATCAAACAAATGCTACACATGGCCCTCCAAGGAGCTTTGGGGTCTACTTTACACTGGAAGAGCCACAAAGCTGAACCAGGTAGGGGGACAGGGACACTCAAGTTAATTCTAGAACAAAACTAGCTCTTTATTCAATAGCATATTTTGTTTATCTCTGGGACAGATGAAATACTGAGGCATTAGAACGTTCTGGATTGTATTGACACAGATCATGATGATTTAGTTTTTCACTAAAAGATATCAGGCTAGATCCCAGGCTGGAGTGCCTCTGAAACCCTGTCAACCTAACCAAGTGCAAGGCTCTCAGGACAGGTTAGAATGCTGTCCTAGGAAGTGGGGTTCTCTATTGTGCATCTGGCACTCAGAGAACAGACATGGCTACACACAGCAGACGGGCAAGGCTGCTCTTCGCTGTTGGTCTTCTTTCTGTCCTTCACACCCTCTGAGCGCTCACAGGGAGACACACATTTCTACTGTGATGAAGCCTTTTCCTCTTGACTGTTGTGAGATCTCTAGGTCAGAGGAATACCCAGTTAGGAGTGTGGAGGAGGTGCCTACTGCCTCTAGAGAGGAAAGAGTATACCTGTGTAGGGATCCTCAGAAACATGTTTTGCTTTGTTTTTTCCTAGGTTGGTGGGCTAACCTGTGCTAAAGAATGACCCAGACTCTCAGCAGTCAGGTTTCTCCCCACAAATACAGGAGCTCCCCTGCCCCCACTTTATTGATTCTTCATGAACTTCAAATCATGGACCCCAATCTCACTCATCTCCCCCCAGACCATCCATTTGCACCCACCCTCCACCCTTGCAGCCTTTGCCCCCCACAAAAATAATAATTAAAATAAAAAACTTAGAGCAAAGAAAAAAATCCCATCTTGACCTGGAAGCTATCATTTGTCATACAAAGTACCCTTTTGTACACATCTTTACTTATAATTTTCATTGCAATGAATCATTGGTCTGGTTCGAGGCCTCTGGCTTTTTTTTTTTTTTTTTTAATAGGGTCTCACTATGTAGTTCTAGCTGCCCTAGAACCTACTATGTAGCTCAAGTTGCCCTGGAGCTCACAGTAAAATCCACGTGCCTCTGCCCTTCCAGCGCTGGGATTAAAGGCTTTTGCACCATCACATCTGGCTAAAGCTCATTTCTTAAGAACTAGTGGATCCAAGGATTGCTTCTCGCTTCTTTAGAGAAAAAATTTGCTAAGAACACTCATCTTTTGCTATTCTTGTTTCTAAAATGAAGAACTAAGGATTTATGAAGCTCTTTGCTCTGAGATCCCTAGACCATCCATAGTAGGAGGAAAAAATGGAAGTTTGGAAGCCTTTGAGAAATGCTTGCTAACTTCATATAAGGAAAACATTGTTTTGTGGACTTTTAGAAATATAAAGGTGGCTGTTGCAATGAGTTTTTAAAGGATAAGCTAAAAGATGAGCTCTTTCATGCTAATCATAAAAAAAACTAAACTAAAAAACCTCGTATCCTTAAAATTACCAAATTATTACCATTTGAACATGAATCCAGCCCCAGAGATTCGTGTTCAAAGTGGGGATCGTATCTGGAGGGGTTAAATGGGGAAGTAGTGGAAACTTGAGGAGGGAGGCTGGAGAGATAGCTCAGCCATCAAGAGCATTGACTGTTCTTCCAAAGGACTGGGTTCAAATCCCAGCACCCACATGACAGTTCACAGCTGTCTGTAATCGTTGGACATGGCAGCTCTTGCCTTTAATCCGAGCACTCGGAAGGCAGAGGCAAGTGGATCTCTTTTGAGTTCAAGGCTAGCCTGGTCTACAAAGTGAGTCCAGGGCATCCAGAGGTACACAGAGAAACCCTGTCTCAAAAGAAAGAAAGAAAGAAAGAAAGAAAGAAAGAAAGAAAGAAAGAAA
>CAJQZJ010013817.1:9080563-9120961 GCA_907164525.1 Lophiomys imhausi | reverse complement strand
AGGAAGGAAGGAAAGAAAGAAAGAAAGAAAGAAAGAAAGAAAGAAAGAAAGAAAGAAACGAGATGTGTGTCTCATCGTTTCACCCAGACCTGGGTCCCTTTTCACGTTCTTCTGCTTCCTGTCCACCAGGAGGTGAGTAGCCTTTGCCACATGCGCCCAGCATCATTTTGCTCTGTATCTGTGGAGTGTGTATCTCCCCTTCCTAGGAGGTTGTCTGCCACCCCTCATAAGGGCAAGGGGAGGGGAGGGCACAGGGTTTGGACAGCCATGAATATGATGGACGGGCTTCTGGGAGTTAGCTTCAGTGAGACAGCTCAGTTGTCTTCAGGGTGAAAAGGGCTATATAGATCTTTGAGGAGTAGGTAGGGGTCCCCAGGGTAGGTATATATTATTGGCTGAGGCTGAGGTGTTGGGAATGCTTCATTTGCATGAAGAGAAATTCTAGAAATTTCACTTACTTGCAGGGAAGGTTCTTATCTGGAGAAAGATAGTTGAACCTCCAATTTGGCCATGGATTATATGACTTTCCTCAGAGGTGAATATGGAGGTCATGCTTAGAGACACTGTCCAGACAAGGTCAGACAGAGACTTGGAAGCCCTCCTAAGAAAGGGAGTCCTCCATTTTGCGCTAAGCTTGAATAGCTATGGAGACATGGTAGACTGTGACCTTAATATCAGGGTCTTCCAACAGTGGAGCCAACAACCCTGGGCAGAAACATCTGAAGCCTCCAGGCAAATCAGATCCACCCTCATGTGATTTGCTTGTGTTAGGTATTTTGTAGCAGCAATGAAAAGTCCAATACACAGATTCAGGCCCAGCCTGATAGGTATAGTTCTCACCCTCAACCAGCAGAACTTCTTTTTGCAACAAGTAGAGACTACTACAGAGGTCTGCAGCTGCTCAATAGGCAGAGAATCATTGACTTTAAGGTGCCCAAGCCCAACCGATACACCTGTAACACAACCCCAACACCTAAGGTTCAGGGACACTCCTAGAAGAGGTGGCAGAAAGACTATAGGATGCATGTTGCTAGGCCGTATCCCCTAGATGTAACAGGGAAAATGCACTCATGAAATCTCAGCAAGTCCTGCCTACTGACAAAAAACAGTTGACATGCCAAAGTGAATAGGAGTACGTCTACCTGGTCCCGTCCCTAGATCAAAGTTACAAGTAGTCCTGATAGATGGAGAAACAGCTTCTTTAATGGACGAGCTCTGAATAGGTTGTCCAATACAAGTGGTCATCCCTGGACACATGTACATACTAGCAACACTAAACAGACTCAGTGGATTATATATAAATGTGTGTATGTGCACAGCCTACTTATATGAATGTATGTACTCTTTGTGTGTTTGTGTGTGCGCACGTGCACACATGTAACAATAATTAAAGAGGAGATCATAAATTTGGAAGGGAGGGATGCAACACGAGAAGAGTTGGAAGGAGAGGGAGGAGCTGGGATGGTACACATGCAAGGATCATGTGTGAAGTCCACACAAACAGAAATGTACTTTCTTTCTGTTGCCTATTAAAAAAAATTAAGACACAAATGTACTTGGAAACAAAATCCACAAATCAATGTAAATATAACCTCAAAACCCTGACATCCTTCCAAATTCTATCCGTGTTCTATCTTGGTACCTTAGACAAGTCCACTGACTCTGCCAAAATGCTGTCAACATGGATGGATTCAGAGGCTGCCTTTAAACAGAGAACATTGGTTCCAGGCACAGTTTCATGATATTTGCTGTAATCTTAAATTTTACACCAAGTCTCAAGACAAAAGATATGGCTAATCAGTTGGCATGTTGTGCTGGCTAGTTTTAGGACAACTTGATGCAATCTAGAATCATTTGAAGGAAGGGAACTTCAATTGAGAAATTGCCTCCATATGACCAGGCCATAGGTAAGCCTGTAAGGTGAATTAGTGTTGATGTGGGAAGACCTAGCCCATTGTGGGTGGGGCCATCCCTAGGATGGTGGGCCTGGATCCTGTAAGAAACTATGTGGAACAACTCAAGAGGAGCAAGTCAGTACACTGCACCACTCCATGGCTTCTGCATCAGCTCCTGCCTCCAAATTTCTGTCCCCTTTGAGTCCCTGCTTTGACTAATTCAGAATATGAAAGCTTAATAAACTCTTTCCTCCCTCCAGTTGCTTTTGGTCATGTTTTTTTTTTCCATCACAAAAATTGTAATTCTAATTAAATTTCACCACTTATGAGTCAAAAAAACATCTTTTGGATTGCTGTTTGCTAGACAACAAGTTGGTAAAATTGTGTTCTGGTTCCAGGTGGGTCACTAACTTGGGATATTAAAGTCTTGACTTTGAACAATCACTAACTTCACTCTTCCACATATGTCAAAGGAATGGATCTGTGTTTGATGATCAGTTTTCAAAGTCTACTTCTTATCCTTGCTTGGGCTATATGACAGTCTCTAAGACACACAGGAGAGAAGGAAGATAATGGCGGGCAATAAGTAATGATATGTCAGTTTTGGGCACAGACTTGAGGTCGTATGTCCATGATAGCCTCATGCTCTTTTGACATAAGACACCACCAACTCCTAAGTAAATGTCCCTTCGGCTCGGTCCTACAGTGAGAGTGGGTGTCAAACAGATGGTGGGTGCATGATCCAAGCTTGGACAGAGTCACAGTGCTATCCCATAGAACTGTGAGTAAGATGTAAATAAGCTCCTAAGTCTTTTGGATTGTTTGTTACGTAACACTATTGCAGAAAAAGCTGACTGATACAGGACCCACATGTGTTGCATAAATCAGAACTTTTAGAAACTAAACCTGCATTTGGAGAGATGGAGAGCACATTTTGTTACTCTATCAGACCTAGCAACCTAGTGCCCTGGAGATACCACCCCTAATCTACAGTTGCATTTATAGGCTATACAGCACCATTTTGATCTTTTTTCAATACTGATAGGCTGGAGATTTGAATTTTAGCCTACTTGACTAGGTCCATGAGCAGAATGTTTACAGAAGCAGAAAGGATGAGGTTAGGAAAATTCTTAACTGTCTATTTCTCAAGGTAAAGGGGGATGGGTTAGCTGAAGGAGAAAGTAAAGGAGATTATAGAAGCAAAACAGCATAAATGCCTCATAGCTACGAGGGAAATAGTAAAATTGTATTCATTCAAATCCTCCTCATCACATGGACTGCCTCTTTCCCCCTCAAATCTACCTCCAGCCAGTATAGCTCTTCTCAATCATTTTGGAAAACAACTTCTTCCTTGGATTTCATCTAAACAACTTGTATTGTGTTGCTGTTTTCACTAACTTATGATTTTAATCATTTGTTTCCTTCTTTTTTCATCTCCCAGCCATGTTTACATTTTTGATGTGCATATATGCATTGTATAAAGTGATAGATTTAATTATGATGTTTTAGTATATGTGTATTCTATAGTTTGTTTACGTATGCCTCCATAATCCTCCTTTCCCTCACATGCATGCTTGTTCACTTCCTCCCCTAAGTACCCCCCTTTGTACATTCATATCATTGTATGTAATGTATCATCTACATCTAAATTTCACACAGGGGAGATAACACATGCTATCTGCCTTTCCAGGTCTGGCTTAGTTTACTGCACATACTGACTTTCTCCAGCTCCACCCAGTTGCTCATAAATGACCTAATTTCATTCTTCTTTATGAATGAGTACAACTCCATTGTATATACATACACAATAATTGGTTATTTTCAACACATACATGTCTGATTAGATTATTTTTCAATTCTTCTGCTGAAATTAAGGAGTAAAATGTAACCAAGACCTAAGCAAATAAAAACTATTATGATTTTAAATTAAAAGCAGCCATCTCTCTCTTATATTCTTACTTGGCTACTAAGCTTTGGAAAGGGAATTGGCAAAACCACTAAGATATTTGTGGCTACACACTGGTCTCCATGATGGATTATTTTGATTGTTGTTTTGAGTCAGAGCCTCATGTAGTCCAGTATGGACTTGAACACCTCATTTGCCCACACCCACCTCCAGAGTCTATGCTTGTAGACTCTGCCCCCCCCCTCCCCGGTTTAGATTACTTTCAAACCAGTTCTTCCAGCTCTGGTATTTAAAAGTCAGGAAGTTGGCATTTGCTCAAGTGTGGCTTTTCTTTGGCTAAAAGGGCTTGGATATGGAAAGACTGGTCCATGCACATTTGAGCATTTGGCCACACATCCTCTTATTCAAAAGAAATCTAAGGTAGAAGCTGTTGTTCTGTAAAATGATGTGACATCTGACCCTCAAGGGAGTGTGCTTTCATAATGTAGCTCCTCAATCCTGGGACCCAGCTAAAGCCTGGCTTTAAAACCTTGCTCATCTTTCACTCTCTCTCCAGCAGACAGTGCCCCAGTCCAATGCATGGCCCAGGGAAACATGGAGGACTGTCTTCCATAGCAGTCCTTATACATGTAAATTTTCTGTGTCCTCAAATATGACTAAATCACAGCTAGTGAAGAAACTGAGGCCAAGGACTTGGCTGAAGCAGGATTAGTGTGTATTCTTTCCTAGGAATTTCATCTCTGCAGTTGTTCAACTCAGTTTCAACTCTGTCTTAGTTCAAAGAAGTGAAGAATGATGGGCATTTCAGAGGCCCAGGAATACTATTAAGGAGCCATTTCTATGTTTTGTTATCAATTTGAAGATCACAGTGAGTGTTCTGGCTGCCCCTTCTGAAAAGGACAAGGCCCTGCTAGCTCCTGTAAGCCCCTTCTTCTCAAGGAAGCCTTTCATTTGTCACACACACTGTGCCCCACAAACCAGTTCCCCTCAAATGACATCAGTTCCTTTACAAGTGAAAAGAAATCATTGGACACCTTGTTTCTTTCTTGTCATTCTTCTTCTAGCCCACTTTTAAAGCATATGTTAAAGTAACTTTAATGATGAGGCATGTTCAATAAATACTGCTATCAAAGACTTACCTAACAGATTCCACGCACCCACCAGCTAGTTTGAACAGATGTTAATTTATTTGTTCATGTTTGCTGGAGCTTTCTATATTTAAATCATAAAACAATTTTAAAATGTTAAAATGTGAGAAAATGGGCTTCTTAAAACCAGAGTTATGATACATAGGGAGGAAATAAAATATACATTAATGGACAGTTATGAAAAAGAGGGTATTACTATGTGAAAACTAATGGGAGCATACTAATCCTATGATCTTGAAAAATAACCCCAAATGCTTTCAATTGTTCATCAAGAGAAATAAAGAATAAGCCCTACAAAAGCAAAAACTCCAAACAGCCATAATGGAAGATAACAAAATAATTAAGGGAAACAAAATTGGAATTAAGCCAATCAGGAAAATGCCAACACATGTCCTTGAAAAAGATTCTATTAAATGGAATTAATGCCTCTGTAGTATTCATAAATATGGACATCTGCCCAGCTGTGAAGCAAACTTGTCCTTGGAATCAATTCCTATACAAGGATCAGCCCAAGAAAAATTATGGCTAAATAAATTCATGAGTACCAAGAAGAGCTTTATTTGATTTGAGAACATCCCAAGAAAGCATTGTTACAAATCAGAGATTATATATTTATAATCTATAAATAAAAGTTGGATTGTTATATTAATAAATACATAATAATAGAAACTATGGAGAAAAAACTACCATTGTAGGACATACAAGAATGACTAATTATGAGGAAGGGAGTTTCACAACACTGTAAAGATACCCAACACTACTGAACAGCACACAGCTAGTAAATACTATGTGTATTTTATTACAGAATTTCAAAGCCAGAATAAATCAGAATATCATTTTTATGCAATCTGAAAACATGTATTTGACACCAATTTCTAACCCAAATTTACATGCAATGTAGTAGAAAGCAAATAGTTAGTGTGTGTTGATGAGTCTGCTATTACACTAGTGGTTTGATTCACCAGTCAGTGTTTTTCCCAAAAATCTGAGCAAAATGGACAACAACATCAAAAAATTATAGTGTTGCCTTTTCCTTTTCAGGGACTATTTCAAATAATAGTTGAATATTTTTCATGTGAAACTATTTTACTAACCACATTTGTGTATTATTTTCATCAGAAAATCAGAATCTATTATTTTTGCTTCCTCAGTGTACTCCAATTTAAAAGGTGAAAACCAAAACTCTTCAAGCCCAGGGATACATTGTGTATTGTCTGTTTTTTACAGTGTACATTTCCAGCCACTAAATTAATTGTTTAATGATTATAGTTTAAATGTTTCCTACCTCATTTTTGTTTATTTTGTCTGCTTGGCCCACTTTTTCTTGTAAATGGAAATTACACACAGAAGTAACTAGTTACAATTAATTACTTTTGTATCTTTCTTTTCCTGGAAAAAAATACAGCCTACATGGATTCATGTCCTTGAACAAGATCTCTGCTCTATGTTGAACCCCTGGTACTCTCCCCAACACCTGGTAACAAGGTCAGTAAGACTATACCACATACCAGGTGTGGAGATGGGAGTAGATAGTTCCAAATAGAAAACTGTCTTTTCATACTCACCAATGTCCTTTCTCAACTGGAGCTTCCTTCATAGTCAGTCTTAAGTGTTCTGGTCTTATCATCCTGCATGATGCCCACTAACAGCAGGTCATGAAGAGTGGGATAACCCAATAAGTCCATTCTAGACAATTGCTAGGTAAGCATCAGTCAACAACGCTAGGTCCTTTCCTATCCAGGAATAAGTCCACACAACAAAAGCAGCATGTGACAACAAGAGGAGTCCACGGCATACAGTTCAAGATGGTTGCTGCAGCTCATCCCTAGTTCTCTATCCTTTCATCTTCCCAATAACAATCCAAGGAATCAGAGAAGTAAACAGCCTATACAAAGTTGGAAATTAGAAATCAGTGCCCACCTAAGATGCTTCATCTTCACTGGAGACTTGATTAGATTGGGAGCTTTCAGGAGACACATCTATGGGTGTCTGTGAGAGTGCTTCAAACAAATTCAACGGAAAGACAAGAGTCATTCTAAAGGTGCACAACACCATCCTGTAGGCTGGAGTCCCAGGTTCATTAAGAGAAAAAAGAGGAAGTGAACTAAATATCAGCATTCACCTCTCTGCTTCCCGACTACTGACATCATGTGACCAGCCGAATAAAGCTCTGGCTTCCCTGCCTGCCCCACCTACCAATGCAATATTTTCTTCTTAAATTCTGAGCCACAGTGAATCCCACTTTCCTTCTTTTGTCTGGTATTTTGCTATAGCCAGGGGAAGAGTGACTGAAACTATCACACTGGCTGCCCAGATACCTTTGTTAGTGCTTATGTTGGTTCTTCAAGAAATGCCAGTCATACTGTAGTGGAGCAAATGTGAAGTAGAAAACATCTCCATCAGAACCACTAAGAATGCACACACCCACATGCACACACACATATGCACACACACATGAATGCGCAAGCACACTAGTGCTCATACACACACATGTGGGGCATGCATGCATACATGCACGCATAAGCACATATACACATTCCTTTGGAACTTGAGGAGGCAAAAGTTTCCTGTGATAGTCATGGATATCAACTAAGGAAAGGTCAATGCTATAACCAACCTTGGGGATGGACTGATATTGGCAAACAGAGGTATTGATCATGATTTTTTTATGGGCTCCAAGGAGTGAGTGTGGTGTATAAAATAAAGCAGTACCACTGAGAGGAAATGGGATAATGCCACCACTTATTTTATGCTTTTGCTCCAAAAATAAAAGCTGGTCACTCAATGAGGTCTCTCTTTGCTATGCTAGTGGGTCCCCAGTTTACTCTCCTGCTGATCCCTTGTCTTTAGATATATAAGACATGAGGCTTAAGGTTTCAAGTTCTTACTTTTGAAAGTATTTGTCTTTACAATTTGGGGAATAGGATTGTTCTCTTTTGACCCCAGATACCCTTTTCCATGTTTATTCATTTTGTTTTCTTCAGTTTCAATCTCCTGATCTTTGTAGAGAGCCAAGTGGCTTTTTATTTCTATGGAAATAAGTGATCACTTTACCCATGGAAACATTAGTCATCCTGTCTCCTCATTTAAAAACTTTCTTCTCTTGAGAAAGAGCCAAAATCAAGGGCGCACACTCACTCATCCCTCCAGAGACCACTCTCAGGATTGTGTTTGCAGCCATCATTTCTTTAAGTTGAAGCATGATACTTTGCAGTCCATGATTGAGAGTAAAATTAAGGTCTAATGGATGGCTCAACACACCAGGCTGCATTCCTGGCCCTTTCACTCACAATAGTATCAAATGCACCAGGATGAATGAGTTTCATCCTTCAGAGAAAACTGGGTAAAGCAGAGCCAAGTTGACTTTCAGATAAATACTAACCGTAGATGTTCAGAAGCAAAGGTCAAGGGATAACACTCACACACTTGGTTTTACTAACAGACTTAACTTACACTCAAGTGGAAAATCCATCCTCATTTGTAAGTAAACGCACTAATCTCCAAAGAATGAAAGGAGAAGCTGTTACTTTAGGGAGAGGGAATTGTTTAGTCCTGATTTCTTCAACTTTCAAGAGCTATAATTAGAAGACAAGTAAATAGGTTCCTGAGGGACTTCTCTGTGAGAGATACAAAGGTATCACACCTGTGGCAGATGGACAAGCCACTTCCTTTGAAGTGTTTGTGTGTGTGTGTGTTTGGGGGGGGATTTGGTAAAAACAATGAGAAGTTATTCTTGTGACCATACTACATGTGTGAATGCATGTGCTGTCAGCCTTCTATATCCATACATCCCCACAACGAGCAAAATATTTAGGGAAAATGGACTTGCAGTGAATATTTTAGATACTTTGGGGAAAATGAACTTGAATATTTTAGATATTTTGTTTGTCATTCACTGTACAATACAGCTTAGCAGCTATCTATACATCACCAACTTTGTTTTGGTTATTGGAAGAAATCTAGGGATTTTTAGAGGAGCAGAAAGGAGGCTGTGCACAGGTTGTAAGCAAATACTATACTGTTTTATGTGAGGGACTTGACAGTCACAGATTTTCCTCTCTTTGTGATGTCTTGGAACTCATCACCAACACTTGGAAACTATAGACCCTAAGGAATGATTGAATAGTAGCAAAACTTTTTTTCTCTGTTGCTGTTTTTGAAGAAGCAAACTGGCACAAAACTGAATCTATAAAGTCTGTTTACCATGACACCAAACCCCTATTATGACATAGAAAAAAATACAAATCTGAACAACGGTGTACTAATATTTGTGATGAGCAGAGAGACAAAATATTCAATAAAGTACTTGTAAATACAATTAAGCAACCCAGTGTGATCTAGTTGGTGTCATTCCTGGAATGCAAGGATAGTTGGATACATACAAATCAATTGATGGAATACAATATAAATCAAGGATAAAAACCATGTGATCATCTTGATAGATGAGAAAAATCCTTTGATAAAATCCAACATCTCTTTCATGATTAAAAATAAAACCTTTAATAAATGAGATAGAGAAGGATAACACCTCGATGTAACAAACTCTGTATATGGCTAACTCATAGTCAATATGATATGAAATGTCAAAACTGAGAACTTTCTGAGGAGTTTGGAGAAGAGGAAGATTATCATCAGAATATATTGCATGAAAAACTTTAAATAAAAACAAAAAAATAAGACATCAAAAAACTATAAATTTTCTAGAGCGCAAGTATATTAATGGGGCTGGAGAGGTGGTTCAACAGTTAAGATCACTGAGTATTCTTCTAAAGGACCAGGTTCAAATCTCAGCACCCACATGGCAGTTCAAAATTGTTTGTAATGGCTAGGCATGGTGGGGCATACCTGTAGTGGGGCATGCCAGCACTTGGGAGGCAGACACAGGTGGATATCTTGAGTTCAAGGCCAGCCTGATCTACAGAGTGAGTTCCAGGATACCCAGAGCTACACAGAGAAAACCTGTCTTGAAAAAACACACAAAGAAGAAGTATTAATGAACAAAAAACAGTTAACTAAAATCAATGAAAAGTCTAGCAGGATTCATACTTCAGTTTTACAAAATGATATGAAATGATTTGAAACCTTAGGACAACAAAGAGGCAGATTTGCAGTTCATCTCAATAAGATAATCAATGATTTTAACAGATATGAAAAGGATTCCTCCTGCTTTATTTTCTAAACAAGTCAAATATCTAGCAATGGAGAGAATGTTGAAAAGTTTGTCTTAAACACTAACAAACTGGCAAGAGAATTTTGGATGCCTTAAGGATCTCTTCCAAGGTAAGCCATAGGAGGCTATGAGTTCTATTTCCCAATTCTCCATAAACCTTGGTTCTGTAATTTTGAAGAGTGAACTCATATACTTCCTTGCATATGTCCTGCATTTTTGATATAGGTGATGTAAAAGCGATGTGGTAAACACTCTACTACTCTTTTGAATTTTGGATGATTTTTTTCAAGAATTCCTGTCATATCCCTGAAGCATTTTTTGTTATTTTCTTATTACTGTATTGATTTTTGTCCAGAGTAGATCTTTTCAGAATTTTTAAAAACCTCATTATAATTGCAAGAAGAAAAGATTGTTGTAGAGTTTATTCTTAAAATAGTCTACTTTTGTGTAAGAATCTATAAAATTCTTACACCTATTGTATAAGAATCTACCCATTGTCAAATATTATACCTATTGCATAAAAAGGACTTCTCACTTGTAAAATTTTGAAAATAAAATACCCATACTACTACTTCTATTCCTACAATCCTCCAAAATCAAGAACAAGAATGATTAGTATACTCTCAACTCTTTTATCACTGTATTTTACTGCAGTTTTATTAAATATAAACTTAAGACTCTAGTGAGAGCAGAGAAGAAAAAGAAATAAAGAGATACAAATAAGAAGTGGCAAAGTCAGATTATCCATCTGCAGATGATATGACTCTATATGTAGAAAATTCTAATGCCTAAAAATATTCCTAGATCTTATAAGTATCTTTAGAAAAGTAATAGGATATAAATATGGATGCACAGAAATCAGCAGTTTTCCTGTACATCAATGATGAACTCTCTGGAGAAGAAATCAGGAAGGTAACACCAGTTGGAATAACCTAAAACATACTCAGAAATAACTTTTTGAGCAAAAAGTCCCTACAACAAAAGCTGTAAGAAGTAAAGGAAAGAAACTGAAGATAGTAGACAATGTAAAGACCTCTCCTTACTCATGGATTGACAGAATTACTATTTTTAAAATGCTATTTTACCAAAAGCTATTGTTCTGTAGCTATTCTGAATTTAAGAAGTTCTTTCTGAAGGTGGCAGGGAGGCTTATAAGACTCCTGTAAATAAGAAAAACCTGCAAAACTCAGAAAGTGAGTGATACATCCAAGCCTCAGGAAGCTCCTGAAACTTACAGGACTCATAAAAAGTGTCCATATAAGGTTATTATAATAATAATAATTTCTGAAGAGAGGAGATTTTACAAGTGGTTGACTTGTGTTAAAGGTGGGAAGTGAGCTGTAGAGATGCAACTTTTCTGAGTTGTTGTCCATGCTTCTGTAAATATCCCCAATAGATGCACTGATTTATTAAGTTAGGCTTCAGTGGAATACTTTTTTTGGCATGTCATTTGTTCTCTACTGAGGATGAACAGAATTTGATCATGTCTCCCCAGGAAAGTAACATAATGTCTATCTACAAATTAAGTGTAATCCATATTCAAAATTTCAAAGACATTCTTTACAGAAATATGAAAAAAACAAACAAAAGACAAACAAAACAACAACAACAAAAAAAAAGACAGCAGCAGCAACAACACAACCCTCAAATTTACCGGGAAGCACAAAACCAATCTCAGTCAAATAGATAGACTCCAGAAGAGTCACAATACCTCATTTCAAAATATGTTATATTGCCATAGTAACAAAAATACCCACATAGTCCAATGAGTAGAATAGAGGAACTAGAAGTAAACCTACCCAATAACAGTCATTTATTTCTCAACAAAGGTGATCAAAAGATTTGTTGTGAAAAAAACAACTTTTTCAGTGCTGAAACTAGCTCCCAGTTTCTGTTGTACAAAACTAAACTCAAAATGAATCTAAGACTTTAATTTAATATAGGAAACTTTGAAAATACTAGAAGAAAAACACTTCAAGACATAGTGAGGGCTTTCTAGAAGAACATGTAAAACAAATAATAAAAATAAGAATAGACAAATGGAATTAAATCTACATTAATCATTTTGTTGCTATTTAAACCGTAAGGCAAATTCAGGGGGAAGAGCTTATTTTGGCTCACAGTTAAGGGAACACTGTCATAATAGAGAAGACAAGGTGGCAGGAAGAGCTGGGTCTATGGCACCAACCAAAAAACAGAGAAGGAATGGTGGTTGTCAGCTGTCTCCCTGTCTTTCTCCTTTTATTAACTCCAGAACACCAGCCATGAGATAGTACCATTCACATTGAGGGTGTGTCTTCTCTCTTCAGATAAATCTCTCTGGAAATACCCTCATAGATACATCTAAAGTTGTCCTCACTGATGCTCTAATTCAATCAAATTGATGATCAAAATTAACCACCACACTATCATATTAAAAAGCTTCTTGAAGGCAAAGGAAACAACCAACAGAGTGAGAAGGCACCAGACACAATGGCAGAAAGTCTTTGTCAGATGTTCACTGGATGGATGATTAATATGCATAGATATAAAGAACTTAAGCCATCAACAAGAAAACAAGCTGCAAAGCTATGAAGTGGGTAAAAGATCTGACCAGATATTTCTCAAAAAGAAAAATTGAAATAGCCAACAAATATATGAAATACACTCACATATTTTAGCTTTCAGGGTAACTCCATTCTTCCCCCATCAGAATTGCAGTGATAATAACCATAATCATAAATACAACTGAAATAAGAAGTGCTGATGATGAGGACTTAAAAAGGAACATTATACACTGTGGATGGGAATGTATATTTCCACTTCCACTGTGGAAAACATTACGGAGGTTCTTTGAAAACTAAAAAAAAAAAAAAAAAAAAAAAAAAAAAAAAAAAAAAGAGACCCACCCAATAATCCAGTTGTATTACTCCTGGGTATGTACCAGTCTCATTAGCTTCAGCTGTCAATTTGATACAACCTAGAGTCACCTGGGAAGAGGGAAGTTCATTGAGGAATTGCTCAGATCAGATGGACATTTGGCCATGTCTGTGAGAGACTGTCTTATTGTTGATTGATGTGTGAGGGTAAAGCACAGCGTAGCCTATACCGTCTCTAAACAGGTGGATCTGGAGTATGTAGAAAACCTCGCTAAATATGAGCCCATGTGCAAGCCAGGAGGCAATGTTCATCTATGGGTTCTGCTCTAAGTTCCCTCACAGGTGGATTGTGAATGTAAGGTGAAATAATTTCCTCTACAAGTAGTTTGTTGTCAGGGTGGTTTATTACAGCAGCAGAGATCAAACTAGAACAATGAAGGCAATGAATTCAGAATGTCAAAGAGATACTTGCATACCTCTGTTTATTAAAATACCCCTCACAATAGCAAATATACAGATTCATCACAGGTGCCAATTAAGAGATGAATGAATAAAAACAGTTTCTCCAGTTGAGCCTCTAATGAGACACATTAGGCCAATGACCTCTGGCTTGCTGTCAGAAGACATACTGAAACATAGAATCCAATCAGGCTGTGTTTGAGGGTCCAGCTTACAGAGATAGTAACTACAACCCAATTTCAAGCTTCTCAGCCTGTGGTTATGTTGCAATGGGAAATGAATGCAAGTGTGGTGTATGCGACAGACAGAGAAAATTGTGTTTGCTAGAGTTCATTCCAGGAGAGTCACAAGTGTGGTTGGAATAAGCACGTCATGAGTTACTTAGATTTTGGTGCTGACTCTTCAGAAGCAAGTTCATTTCTGGTATGACTGGAGAGAGGCCTCAGTGACTGGAGGATTTTGGTTTTACTGAGTGATATATGTAATGTTGAAGTCATTGCTGAACTACTTAGAACAGTAGAGAAGGGCTAACTAACATGGTGCCAACTATTCCCAGACTTCTTTAACTTTTTTTGTACAGCATGTAAAGCAAGTTCATCAAGAATATTACAATATTCCTGCCCTGAGAGGCATTGCAGATGTGGCTGCTGTGTCACAGGTGCATCAGTAGGTGGCAGAGAGGAGAGAAGCTATGTCTATATTCAGTGTTCTGACCCATGAACATCTGAAAGATTAGTAGCCTAATATTGCCTGAAAAAAAAAATCAAGTCTGAGACTACCACCAATTTGGCACCATGAGTCCCAGACAGGGAGACAGCCTGTGATGACCTCCAGTCCAGCACCAGGGAAGCCCAGATGGGCATTCAGGACAGAAAGCAAGCCAGAG
The DNA here is from genome assembly GCA_907164525.1 of Lophiomys imhausi. Lineage (NCBI taxonomy): Eukaryota > Metazoa > Chordata > Mammalia > Rodentia > Muridae > Lophiomys > Lophiomys imhausi. Next base: position 9,106,639 of record CAJQZJ010013817.1, on the reverse strand, counting down.
ATTAGAAGAACTCTGCCTGGCACCACAGACCCCATCCAGATAACCACTGGGAAGAGCTGGGCAAGGAGTGAACCCAAAACACCCACCAGAGTGGTACCATGGGGCATAGACAGAGAACTAGCCTGAGATGAACACCAGTCTGGTGTCATGCAGGCCTGGGGGAGGGGGGTCAGACCATGCTGGAGATGACCCTTGCCAGGTGCCATAGTGTGCAAGGTACAAGTGGGGCAGAACACTCCTGAGACCACCCCTGAGACAAGCCCAAACACTCAGAGACCCAAGCATCACTAAGAGAAACAAGTAAGTGATGAAGAAATGAAAGAGAAAGAGAAAAAAAAAAGGATGTGGGTACAACAAAGAGAGGCAGAACTGGAGACTTGAGGTAGTGAGGAACAATCTGATGTGAGTAGCTAGTGATGCCACCTAGGACCATGGTGGGTTTCTGTCCTCTACCGCCAACAGGGGCCATATCTAGGTCCATGACCCTACAGCAACTGGGGTCTATTACCACCAAAAGCTGGGTGGACATCCCTGGTCTGGGCTGCCATCCAGGGGCATGTTGATGTCTGAGTGGTGTGCAGAACTTATCCACCTCTCACTTGGGCATCATGGGAGAACTTGCCCTAGAGGCATGAGAGTAAGAGAGCTGTCCCTGCTCCTAGTGTTCAGGATGCAGTATTCAGGAGAGCAGGCCCTGCATATTTCAGGAGTTGTGAGTGAGCTGATCCCAAGGATTTGAGCTTGGGAGAGCTGGCCCTACCATTGTCTCCCTGTGGTGGCATGGATGAGGGAGAGAAACCCTTCTCTCCTTCACCCCTCAGTACCAGTGGCACATGGGAAACCTGGTCCTGGGGTCATGAGAACAGGAGATCTTGCCCTGCTCTTTACCGGATACAGCACTCAGGAGAGCAGGCCCTGCACCTTGCATGGGCAGCACAGTACACCTGGTCCTGGAATGTGGAAATTATTGGTGAGCTGGCCCTGAGGGTGTGAGTATGGCATAGCCAGCCTTGCCTTTATGGTGGTGTTTGTGAGGGAGAAATCCCCTCCCTCCATTTTGCCCTCACCAGCAATGGCAGACAGAAGATCTGACCCCTATGGGGTCACAAGAACAGGAGAGCTGTCCCTGTCCCTCACAAGCTGTGGCACTTGGGAGAGCAGGTCCTGTACCTTGTCTGGACAATACAGGAGAGCTAACCCTAGATGTGGGGGTTGCAAGTGAACCATCTCTGAGGATGCAAGCCCAGGAAAACTGGTCCTGACTCTTGTTCACTGAGTGGTGGCATTGGCAAAGGAGAAATCCCCTCCACTCTCTTTTGCTCTCGCTCCAGGTAGCAGGTGGGAGAGTTTGCCCTGATGAGGTCACGAGAGCAGGAGAGCTGGTCCAGCCACTTACCTGTTGTGGAGCTCAGGAGAGCAGGCCCTGCACCTTACCTGGACAGCACAGTAGAGCTGTCCATGGATGTGGGGGTTGCAGGGCCAGAACCAGGGTTTTGAATTGGGCCACCTCAACATATGCTCCACGGATGAATTGCTGGAGTGCATGAAGAGGACAGTTCTACAGAACCAAAACTGCAGAATCTCCATGAAACAGGGCAACAACAGGATATCTTAGAGGAGTCCCAGTGAGATTCCAGTATTTGAGAAAGTATCAAAAGCCAGAGACCTCTTACCAGACCAAGGAGTCAATATAATGAATATTTACAAGCAAAAATGTGTGGACAAAATGGAATATTGTGGGACACACTGAGGCACACTACACTTTCCACAATGAGATTTTTTTCTCTGTTGGTAGTGGTTGCAAGGGTGGAGGGTGGGTCTGAGGGGGAGGTTGGAGATGAGTGGAATCAGGGTGCATTATGTGAAATTCACAAACAATAAAAAGTAAAGGAAAAAGTAATATTACAATGTTATTTCTGGAGGGTGACAAGTTATTAGTGTTCCTAGGGCATTTCTGCCTGTCTGGTTCTATAGCTACCACTGAAGCCATATCATACACTCAAGAGCCCCTGATATTAACCAGATGGAATCAGAAGTTCAAGATGGAATTTTACTCATCAATAGGTTGGGGCAGCCACTATCTTCAAAGGAAGGCCTCTAGTGTGCTGAGTAATCTTGGTTGTCATCTGGACACACCTCAGAAGAGGAAACCTCAGGTGAGGAATTGGCTCCATCAGATTGGCCCCTAGTCATGTCTATAGAAACATTTTTTTTAAAATTACAAATTGATGTAGAAGGACTCAGTCCACTGTGGGCAGGGCCATCCTTAGGCGGGTGTTTGCCTAGCATGTTCAAGGCTCTGGGTCTATCCTCATCATCACAAATAAGGAAAAGTTGTTATTTTTCAGGTATTACATTGCAATACTCTGGGGCTGATTGTAGACTGATGGAACGTTTCAGGCACACATCTCCCAAGATATTTATTGCAATGCATAAATGAAAGTTTTCATTTATAAAAGAATGTGCTCACCAGGAGCTCCATGGCCATATCCAGAGGCATCCAAGGTCTCAGTGCAGTGTAAGAAGACACACACATACATAGTGTTATTCAACTGAGCACAAGTACAAGGGGACATTTTGCTTATGCATTTAAATTTTAACAGTTCCTAACTCCTTAATTACTAAATGAAGTGTATCACTACTATCACCAATTCATATAAATCCACCCCTATTTAATTGTTGTAAAATATTCTATTGTGATTCATTTTCAATGTCATCTTGACTAAATTTGGAATGGCAAATAGACGCAATTCTGAAATATCTGTTAACGTGTCTCCAGCTGGATTTAGCTGGGGAGGGAAGAGCTACTGTAAATGTGAGTGACATCATGATATAGCTTGAGTCCAAAATTGAATAAAAAGGGGGGTAGCCAAGTGAACACCACTATTCTCTTGTCTCTCTGCTTCTATGACTATGTTGACAATGTGAGAAGAAGCTTCACAGACTTCTGTATCTATAACTTCCCTGCTGTGATGAACCATGGTGAAAAGAGGTAAGAATAAACCTTTAAGTTTCTTATTTCAGGCATTTTGTTACAGTAACTGGAAAAGTAAGTAATATATACAGCTTAAGAACATCAATACTTTTTATTATTGAACATACAACTTTCCCCCAATACAGAAAAAGAGAAATTTTATATAGTTTAATGCACACACTCAGATATTTCTTTAGGATAGGATCCCCGGTGGAGTAGTGAGCCTTCCAAGGCACACATTTCAAATATTGCCAAATCACTGCCAACTGTTTCTTGATAAAGATGTCATCAGTACACATTTACACCTTGACCATCTGAAAGCTCATTTTCCCACATGCTTGACTCTCCTGGATATTATCAATCATTTTCTATTATGTCAGCATGAGTGAGAGATGACATTAGTAAGCTGGCTTCTTCTTCTTTTGCCTTCCTTTCTTGAACTGTTCAGCTGGGTAAGGAATTCTCTATTCCTCCTTTCTCCTACTTCAACTAGAAAGCAACATATGTTCTTGTGTGTGAATTTACATTCAAGTTATTTTACCAGATTTCCTAATTCTTAGTGATTCTTGAATTCTGAAGGATAAAATTTGGTTGCAATAATCTTTTTATTTGTTAATGTCTTGTATTAGACAACCTTTTATTTAGAATATATAAAAATAAATGAAGTCTTTAAAACTTCCAAAGGTTGCTTTGTCTAGTTTTGTTATAAGGGTTTTGTGAGACCAATAAAATAAACCAAAGGATTTTTTTCTGTTCTATTCTTTGAAACATATGATATAAAAATTTATGTTCTTAGGACAATTTTGTAGAACTTCCTGATTAAACTTTCTTCCTATGTGCTTTAGGAATGAACATCTAAAATAAGAACAAAGTCTTTATCCACCCATTATGGATAAAGGTAGTAAAAACTATACAGTTACATTAACATATCTATACCTTTCAGACATTTTCACACATGTTCCATACATGGGACAACAATCCATTAATTAGTGGTATACAATATCCTTCTCGTTTAAGTCAGTGTAAGGAATCGGAAAGGAAACTTCCTAAAATCCTTCCTGAGGGTACGAGTACAAAGACTCAGAGAGAAGTATCTCAACTGGGCTGACCACAAAGACTGGTGATATTAGCTTTTTTTTTTTTTTCTGTTGCAAAGATGTCGAGGAAGCTCTGTTCAACTGGGTTAGACAGCTTAACTTCTTGGGCTTGATGTAAGGTTCATGGCACAGCAGCCTGTCCTTGTCATGCGAAGTCATTTTTCCAGGGGATTAGCAAGCTGAGGTATCAGTTTACTTTGCAAATATGCAAAGAGTTCAGCAAGAGATCTGCTTCAATAAAAGTCTAATTTCTTTTCCCAGACCTATAACATTTCCCCCCCATCTAAATGTATTTACTTCTTTAGAAGGAGAGCTGGTAGTGCCTGTATTTAACTTAGTGGCTGGAAATGCGAACCAGCTGCATGAACTTCAACTGCAATCAGAATTCCATGATCTCAAGTGAGGCTGGATGTAAAATAAAATAATGTTATAAAGGCATAGCAAAGTCAGTTTGCCAAACCTCATCTCTTGAGAAGGCCAGAGTTTTCTATCAGCTTCCATATGGATCTGGAACTCCTTCTTTCGCATTTGGCAACCTAGAGTCTCCATGTGGAGAGGTGGGTAGGTGTGCCTAATGCTGGGGAGCTTCAGAAACCATGAAAGGAGAACCTGCCACACCAGGCTCAGAGGGGTTCTCATTACATCACACATAGATCACAGACTTATTTGACTTCCTTTCACAGATTATTCCACACATTGTCCTGTGTCCGGGCATAAGTCACTGGTTCGTTCGTGTGCACTGTAAGCTTTGCGTTTCACTTCAGCCCAACAGCTCGGAGAACCATTGCTCTGAAGACCGTTGGATTAAAATCAGCAGAAGCAGGCTGGGCTTTCAAGATGCCAAACATCTGGTGAGTATGTGTTTCAAGTGGATTTCATAGAGTTAGGTGTTTGATATTGTGTGGAAGCCAAGGGCCTGTGATGGGAATTCCTGCCTTAAAGCTGTAGATAACCACGTAAATGCGGGCTTCCACTGGAAACCATAGGCCTAATATATCCTATAGCATGTTTAACTGACATGGAGACGAGGTATGGAAATCAGCTAAAAGTTTACATGACACATAAACAAAGGATTTCTGAGACACATGTTAGTTTTATTCCTTCCCCTTTATTCTATTTATTTCTGCTTTGTTTCCTTCATTCCATTTTATTTTCTTTTTTTCCTACCTGGAACACAGTTATTGAGGCTGGAGGGGAAGCATCTCTTTTGTACCGTGAAGTAACAAGCAGAAAGTTTAAAAGTCACATATTTATAGTCTCACAGTTAAATTTTAAGTTGTTCAGGAATTAAAAGGGTGTTCTAAGTCTAAGAAGATGTTTGTAAGTTGGTAATGGAAGTTAGGATGGAAACTGAGTTAGGTATAGAACTTCAAATTTATAGAAATAGATAGATAATAAAATATTTATATCAGTTGCCAAATTCATATGGACTGAACATTGGGAATGTATGTTTTACCTTATAATTTTCATAATTGTGGCCTAATTGTTCTTAATGTTTTGTATTGTATTCATTGTTATAAGAAAAAGAGCCTTTTATTGGACTAAAACAGGAGTTTTGGGGGCAAAATATACCTTAAATTAAAAAAAAAAAAGCAGATAGGAAGGTGAGGGGGAAGAAGGTAGGTGGAACTGGGAGGGGGAGGAGGAAGGGGAATATGATTGTAATGTAACTTGAAGAAATAAATAAATGTTAAAAAGAGAGAGAGAATACATTAGTAAGACCAAAAAAATGTCACATATTAAAGTTGGTGGATTGTGAAGAGACAGTGCCTGGGAAACTGATTGCCTATATAGGACTGTTGGCTTAGTTGATCACAGAACCCAGACTGACATTACATAAGACAGTTTTGTTTCTTTATCAATTATTCAAGAGTATCTTCTCACTTTCCCTACTGTGGGGACAAAGCAGGTTCTTTCAGAGCTGAAAACTGTCATTTGTTTGTACGGGTTCATTAGAAAAAGGAACACAGGGGAAGTCTTCATACTTAGTGGAATGGTGAGATTCAGTCCAGGGGACGAAGGTCATAGGGATGCCAGAGACATCAGAACATCACCTCTTGTGGTTTAACTGGTTTTGCTCCCAGAGGAGGGAGCCCACACAAAGTTGTCAGTATGAGTGGGAGTGATGAGTGTATTAGTTTTCATGTGGTTAGGACAAAACAGTTAACAGAAGCAGGTATTTGGGGTTTATTTTGGAAACCCTATGGAAAAGGGGTTTATTTTGGCTCACAGTTTCAGGGAAATTCAATATATGATGGCAGGGAAGGGTTGGTATTAGAAACTAGAAGGACTGGTGACATCCAGAAGGAGAAAGGAGACCTGCAAGGGCCAGCCCCTCTCTACCTTCCTCTGTCCACAGTCCCTCTTTCTAAGCTTTCCAGTTCTTAAGCTTCAAACAGTGCCATCATCTATGGCTGTTTTCAAACACATGAGCCTGTTTGGGGGGGGGCACTTTACCTTCAAACCACACTAGTCCACTTTTATGAATCTTATAGCAACAAACCCATAGAGTGGGGAGCCAGTGCTGTGCAGATAAGGAGACCAGTGTCCTCTGCTGTGCTGTATCCTTGACACTGCTGGTTTTCATTTCTGCTTGTTTTCTGGAGATGGCAGAGCACACTGACCAATGCTAAGGAATACCATTCCTAATACAGAGATCTCCATATTCCCTTACTTACTGGTGTAACTGAGGCTAGAATTCACAACCCCAGTGTGTTGATTGTGTGTATGTGTGTCTGTGTGTAATTCAAATCTATATTTCTGTTCACATTCATCTCCATGTAGGTTAATTTATTTCTTGCTTATTAAATGATTTCTTCATTCGATTAAGAAATTGACTCGATAATGTACATATTTATGAGGCAAATGTGATAATTGGATGCATTTACATAATTCATAATGATCAAATCAGGGTAATTAGCATTTGTAACTTCTTAAAAGTTTATCAGCTCTAGTTGCAGAAATAACAGAAAGCCTTGCAATTCAGCAAACCTGCCCGAGAGCACAACATACTTCCTCCACTAACCCTACTCCCTTAAGTACTGCAAACTTAGTCATTCCCTAGTGGATATCGGGGGTCTCTCCTCCTCCTTCATTTTACATTAGTTCCTCATGGTTGACTGTTATCTCTATCTCTACAGAGACAGGGAGAAAATGAAGCAATTTAACAAGTCAAGTCTTCTGTGGGGTGCAGGGGTTGGTTGAGGAGTCACAGGAAACACTATTAGAAAATAGCTCTGATTCATAGTCTTCTGCACCCCTCTGCTCCTCCATTTCCATGGAGAATCAAAACTTGTTTACAAAAAACAAATTTGAAGAGCAGGAGGAATGTTGACAGCATTAGTCATGGGTGTGTTTAAACCATGTGGCTTTAATAGGTTGTGACAAAAGTCTCCAAATACTTTATCATAGAAAAAAAAATCCATGTACTGACTAAAAACAGTTTTGTTTTGATTCATTGTGTTAAAATATTTAGAGAAGGAAAAAAATGTTGGAGCCTGCTGTGGTTTGCATGTCTTCAGGAAAACTCAAACTAAAATTCAGTTCCAACAGTGAGGTATAGTAAGAGTGTGGAAGAGACTGGGTGGAGGCGGAGCCTTCTGTGGTCAAGGTTCAGTGGAGCCATACCAGGGAAGGCTGCAGGTTTACAAGAAGAGGAAGGGAGACCTGAGCTAGGATGCTCTGCTTCATCTTCTCATGCCTTAAGCAATGGTGACACTCAGCAGAGTCCTTCATCAGCAAGGAAGGCTTTACCAGGTGGATCTTAAACTTTCAAACCTTCAGAACTGTGAGCTGGATAAACCCTTTTTCTGTGTAAATTACCTAGCATGTGGCATTCTGTTAAGTGACATGAAACAGCCCAAGAGCTCATGAGATTTCAGACAGAAGCCAATCGTCTCAGGTGGAGGAGAGTAAGGGAGTGAGGCTAGTCACATTGTTCAAGGAAACGCTCTGGTCTACATGGGGGTGAGGTCCCTGGAGGCTGAGAGAAGGGCAGTGCCCAATATGCAATGACTGGGTATCACCAAAACAGGAAAAGCTCAAGGGCAGGACAGGTGGCCAGGGACAGGGCCACAGGCCCAGCCTCCTGGCTTCTTGCCCTTTAGGGAAGAGAGGATCAGGTTGCAAGTTCAGTGTTCAGGGGCACAGAAACAGGGAAAATGAAGTCACTCTGGGACCAGAGAAGTAAAGCAAACCTGGCTGGAGATTGGGAACAGAGAACACATGTGCAACTCAGAACAAGAAAACAAACATTAACTTAGACCTGGAGTCATCAGATTTTTTTCTGTAAGGAGTTGACATCACACGTTTCTGTGTTAAGGGTCATAGACTTTCTATCATAACTATTTGGTATCATCTTTGAAGAGCAAAAGCAGCCACGGGCCTTGGCAGGGCTGGCTTCTAATAAAATTGTATTTAGAGAACAGATTTAAATGTCACAAAATCTTCATATGTCACAAAATAAACTTTTTTTTCCTCAACTATTTAAAAATGTAAAACCTATTCTTAGCTCATCGGCTGCACAAACCCAGGCAGTGAGCCAGGGCCACCCTTTGGCAATTCCTGCATTAAAGGAATAAGGACAGGGGTGAAGAAGGAGAGGGAAAAGGAGAGCAAAGAGGATGTGAAGACAAGTCATAAAGTTTCTAAGAGTCCAGCGATTCCCCTTCCCATGACTCTCCTAACAGGATTTTTCCAAGCCCAGACAGAAGTAGCCATGGTTAGCACATTGGAATTAGGTAATAGCTAATATTAGTAGCTGGAATAGTTAGGACAATTTCATCTTTTAAAAATAATGATTTGTGGGGGGGGCAAGATGGTGGCGACCTACACTGATGCATTTTGAACGCGGGGGAAAAAAGAGCCATAAAAAACACAGAGTTATTGGGCACTGTGCAAAAACCGGAGGGGCTAGACACCCCCCCCCCCCGGAACACTCACAGCTCCCAAGGGACTATTAAAAGTCCCAGGGTAAGGCTCTCCCCCCATCTCTCGCAGACACGGAAGCCACTAAACCTGGGATTCGGGAACTCCCATTTGGAGAGGTGCCTGGTAAGATCAACCCCAACTCACAGCAGGCAGAATCAGAGGCCACTTGGCGATCGATCACTAGCCTACTGGGCTCCCACACCTCAGGAAGAACTTATACCCACTTAAGAAACTTTGCGAGATAGTGGAAGTCTTAGCAAGGAACAAACAGGGAGCTCAGCGGGTGGTCCGCAGCCGCTGTTCGAGACACGGAGGGTGGAGGTTCCGAGAGAGCGGGAAGCCGGGAAGCCAAAGGCGGGCGGGAGGGGCTGAATCCCCGTGCACTCATGGCAGCGCAGCTGGGGAGGGAGCCCGGCGCCGGCAGGGCCAAATCCCCACGAACCCACGGCAGGACAACTGGGGAGGGAGACTGGTGTGGGTGGGGCCAGGGATCCGCGCACCCACGGCTGAGCTGTTGGGGCAAGAGACCCACTCAGGCGGCCGGGGCTCGGTGCACCCATGGCTGAGCAGCCAGGGAGGGAGACCACAGCTGCACAGACAGGGAGGGAATCAGGCACAGAGGTCAGGCCTGTGGCGAGAAGCCTAGTGAGAAACCAGAAATCAGGGGACCATAGCTGTATTCTGGAAAATCCAGACATATTAGGTGTGGAGCCAGACCCTGTCAGCCTCCCTGACGACAAACAAAGCCCACAGAATCTGTGCCTGGGCAAACAGGTCCATACCATCAGAACCATTACAGGCTGATAACTCAGAGTGCAACATAGAGAAGTCTGAATTGGGAGCAGTGAAACAATCCCGGTCCATTACTCACAAACTGGGAATAGGCTGCACCAGCTCACAGAGCCTCAGGCGATTAAAACCACAGTGACCCTGAAATCCCCCTGTAAGCAATGACAGATAGCCAAGTAACTCATCCGCTGCACCACAGCATCCACTGTGGATCCAAGCACAGAAAATGACAGGAACAGACAGCTAAATGCATCCAATGGCCAAACGTCCAAAAAAAAAAAAAAAAATAGAAATCAAGGAAATATGACTCCAACAAAGCAGAATTATCCTACCTCATCCAATTCAGATGACCTCACACCAACAGAAACACATGAAAACATTGACAATTCTGCATTATGGAAAGTGATAGAGTCCCTGCAAGAAGAACTTAAAACTATGAAGGAATTCAAAGAAGCCACAATTTTACAAGCCAAAACAAGGAACAACACCATTAAAGAGCTCTAAGCCAAGGTGACAGAGCTTGAACAGGAAAAGGACAAAGCAATGAAAGATTTTCAGACAAAAACAAGCAAGCTGGAGAAGGAAATGTACAAAACGAACAAAACCATACAAGACATGAAAATAGAAATCGAAACAATAAAGAAAACACAGTCAGAGTTAAAAGAGGAAGTGGAGAATCAAGGGATGAGAACAGGAACTACGGATGTGAGTATCAAAAATAGGATGCAAGAGATGGAAGACAGGATCTTAGGCATGGAAGATTCGATGGAAGAAATCAGTACAACATCCAAAGAAAATGAGAAGGCTAAAAAATCTCTCACCCACAACATCCAAGAAATCAAGGACTCAATGAAAAGACAGAACCTAAGAATTATAGGTATAGAGGAAAGAGAGGACTCCCGACTCCAAGGTCCAGGAAATATCTTCAACAAAATCATAGAGGAAAACTTCCCAAACCTGAAAAAAGAGATGCCAATAAAAATCCAAGAGGCTTACAGAACACCAAACAGATTAGATCAGAAAAGAAACTCCTCTCGCCACATAATAATTGAAACACCAAATGTACAGAACAAAGAAAGAATATTAAAAGCTGTAAGAGAAAAAGGTCAAGTCACATACAATGGCAGAGCAATCAGAATTACACCTGACTTCTCCTCAGAAACTTTAAAAGCTAGAAGGGCCCGGTCAGATATACTACAAGTCCTGAGAGATCATAGGTGCCCAGCCAGACTACTTTACCCAGCAAAACTCTCTATTAACATAGATGGAGAAAACAAGATATTCCATGACAAAATCAAATTTAAACAGTATCTATCCACAAACCCAGCCCTACAGAAAATCCTAGAAGGAAAATCCCAACCCAGAGAAGAAAACTCCACCCAAGAAAACAAAGGGAATAGAAAACCCCTCAGCAACTAAACCAAAAGAGGCACAGGTCCACCACCTATACCAAACTAATGTGAAATAACAACCCCAGGTCACTAATATCCATCAACATCAATGGACTCAACTCCCCAATAAAAAGACATAGGTTTACAGAGTGGATCCGCAAGCAAGATCCTTCCTTTTGCTTTATACAAGAGACACATCTAACTACCAAAGATAGACACTGCCTCAGAGTAAAGGGCTGGGAAAAGGTTTTCCAAGCAAATGGACCCAGGAAGCAAGCTGGAGTAGCCATCCTAATATCAAACAAAACAGACTTCCAACTGAAGTTAATGAAGAAAGACAAAGAAGGGCACTATATACTCATTAAAGGGAATATTCATCAAGAGGAAATCTCAATACTGAACATCTATGCCCCAAATACAAAAGCACCTACTTTAGTAAAAGAAACACTTCTAAAACTTAAAGTGCACGTCGATCACAACACATTAGTAGTGGGAGACTTCAACACCCCACTCACAACAATGGACAGATCATCAAGACAGAAGACAAACAGAGAAATATTGAGTCTAACAGAGATCATGAAACAAATGGACCTAACAGATATCTAAAGAATGTTTCACCCAAACACAAAGGAATACACCTTTTTCTCAGCACCCCACGGAACCTTCTCCAAAATCGACCACATAGTTGGTCACAAGGATAGTCTCAATAGATACAAGAAAACTGAAATAACACCTTGTATCTTATCAGACCACCACGGAATAAAACTGGTCTTCAACAGCAAAAGAATCAACAGAAAGCCTACACACACATGGAAACTGAACAGCTCCTTACTGGATGACCACTGGGTCAGGGAAGAAATAAAGAAGGAAATCAAAGACTTCTTAAAATCCAACCACAATGAAGACACAACATACCCAAACCTATGGGATACATTGAAAGCTGTGCTACGAGGAAAGTTCATAGCACTAAGTGCTTTCAAAAAGAAAATTGTGACAGCTCATATTAGTGAACTAACAGCTAAGCTGGGTGAATTGCAAAAAAAAGAAACAAACACTCCCAAGAAGAGCAGAAGGCAGGAAATCATCAAACTTAGGGCTGAAATCTTGGAATCAAAAAGAATTATACAAAGAATCAATGAAACCAAGAGTTGGTTCTTTGAGAAAATCAACAAAATAGACAGACCCCTAGCCAAATTAACTAAAAGGCAAAGGGAAAGAACCCAAATCAACAAAATCAGAAATGAAAAGGGAGAAATAACAACAGACATTGAGGCGATCCAGAAAATATTCAGGCATTACTTTAAAAATCTTTTTCCACTAAATTTGAAAACCTAAGCGAAATGGACAATTTCCTCGATAAATTCCACCTACCAAAACTAAATCAAAATCAGATTAACAGCTTAGACAGCCCAATAACACCCAAGGAAATAGAAACAGTCATTAATAACCTCCCAACCAAAAAAAGTCCAGGGCCAGATGGCTTTAGCACGGAATTCTACCGGACCTTCAAAGAGGAACTAACACCATTACTTTTCAAACTCTTCCACCACATAGAAACAGAAAGAACACTGCCAAACTCATTCTATGAGGCCACTGTCATTCTGATTTCTAAACCACACAAAGACCCAACAAAGAAAGAGAACTTCAGACTAATCTCCCTCATGAACATAGATGCAAAAATACTTAATAAAATACTAGCAAACCGAATTCAAGAACACATCAAAAGTATCATACACCATGATCAAGTATGCTTCATCCCTGGAATGCAGGGATGGTTCAATATACGAAAGTCTATCAATGTAATTCACCACATAAACAAGATGAAAGAAAAAAACCACATGATAATCTCGCTAGATGCAGAAAAAGCATTTGACAAAATCCAACACCCCTTCATGCTAAAAGTTCTGGAGAGAACGGGCATACAAGGACCATACCTAGAAATAATAAAGGCAATATACAGCAAGCCAGTAGCCAACATCAAATTAAATGGAGAGAAGCTTGAAGCATTTCCTCTAAACTCAGGGACAAGACAAGGATGTCCACTTTCACCATATCTCTTCAATATAGTAGTTGAAGTCCTTGCTAGAGCAATAAGACAACTAAAGGAGATTAAAGGGATAAAAATTGGAAATGAAGAAGTCAAATTATCCCTATTCGCAGATGATATGTTAGTATACATAAGCGACCCCAAAAACTCCACCAAAGAACTCTTACAGCTGATAAACAACTTCAGCAAGGTGGCTGGATACAAAATTAACTCAAAAAAATCAGAATCCCTTCTTTATACAACAAACAAATATACTGAGAAATAAATAAGGGAAACAACCCCCTTCACAATAGCCACAAACAACATAAAATACCTGGGGGTAATTCTAACCAAGCATGTAAAGGACCTATACAACAAGAACTTCAAGCCCCTGAAGAAAGAAATGGAAGAGGCCTTTAGAAGATGGAAAGATCTCCCATGCTCATGGATAGGTAAGATCAACATAATATAATGGCTATCCTACCAAAAGCAATATATAGATTTAATGCAATTCCTATCAAAATACCAACACAATTCTTTATAGACCTGGAAAAAGCTATTCTCAACTTCATATCGAACAACAAAAAGCCCAGAATAGCTAAATCAATCCTGTACAATGAAAAAACATCTGGAGGTATTACCATCCCAGATTTCAAGCTGTACTACAGAGCAACAGTAATAAAAACAGCATGGTACTGGTATAGAAACAGACCAGTGGATCAATGGAATCGAATGGAAGACCCAAACATGGACCCACACACCTATGGCCAACTATTTTTTGACAAAGAAGCCAAAACCACACAATGGAAGAAGAACAGCATCTTCAACAAATGGTGCTGGTTCAACCAGATGTCCTCTTGCAAAAGAATGAAATTAGACCCATACCTATCACCTTGTACAAAACTTAAATCCAAGTGGATCAAAGACCTTAACATAAAGCCGGCCACACTAAATATACTAGTAGAAAAAGTGGGAGAAACCCTCTAACTCATTGGCACAGGTGACAACTTCCTGAACAGAACACCAACAGCTCAGGACCTGAGTTCAACAATCAATAAATGGGACCTCATGAAACTGAAAAGCTTCTGTAAGGCAAAGGACACTGTCATTCGAACAAAATGGCAACCAACAGACTGGGAGAAAATCTTCACCAACCCCACATCTGATAGAGGGCTATTATCTAAAATCGACAAAGAACTCAAGAAACTAAATGCCAAGAAACCAAATAATCCAATCAAAAAATGGGAGATGGAGCTAAATAGAGAATTCACAAAGGAGGAATCCCTAAGGGCTGAGAGACACCTGAAGAAATGTTCAACATCCTTAATCATCAGAGAAATGCAACTCAAGACGACCCTGAGATTCCACCTAACACCTGTTAGAATGGCTAAGATAAAGAGCTCAAATGAAAGCGCATGCTGGCAAGGGTGTGGAGAAAGGGGAACCATACTCCATTGCTGGTGGGAGTGCAGGCTTGTGCAACCACTATGGAGGTCTGTCTGGTGATATCTTAGAAATCAAGGAATAACCTTGCCTCAGGACCCAGCCATACCACTTCTGGGTATACACCCAAAGGACCTCTCATGGAGACATAGGGAAGTCTCCTCATCTATGTTCATAGCAGCCTTATTTTTAATAGCTAGAAATTGGAAACAACCCAGATGTCCCTCAACGGAAGAATGGATTAAAAAATTGTGGTACATCTATACAATGGAATATTACTCAGCTACAGAAACAATGAAATCATGAAATTTGCAACCAAATGGAAGGATCTAGAGAAGCTCATCCTGAGTGAGCTAACCCAGTCTCAGAAGGATGCACATGGCATCTATTCACTTATAGTAGGATTTTAGCTATATCGTACAGGATATCTGTACTACAACCAACACACCAAAGGGAATATGGACATAAATTTTTTTTTTATCTTTTTCTTTTTCCTTCTCCTTTTTTTCTTTTTCCTTTTCCCTTCTCTTTTTCCTCTCTTTTTTTGTTGATATTCTTTGTTTTTGTGGGTTTGTGTGTTTGTTGGTCTTTTTTTAGTATTCCCCCAGTAGCAAGGAGACACCTTTCACTGGCAGTACTGCCTCGTAAGCCCCCGGTGAATGAAGAGGCTCTTGGCCCTCATATGACTCCTGATCTGTGGTGAGAGACTGTTAGGCAGGGACACTCCACCCCAGAGGTACAAGACGGAAGGGTCAGGGGGTAGAGCATGGGAGGTGGGGCTGGGAAGCGGGAAAAGAGGACAATATGATAAGGATGTAACCTGAAGCAACAAACAAATAAATTTATTAACTAAAAAAAAAAAAAAAAAAAAAAAAGGGCAGGTGGCAGGGCTGAAACACTGAATGGAACAGAGGATACAGCCATTCGGCCTGGTTTTGCAGACCTCCAGGTGTCGAGAAGACGTGTAGCTAAGGTAAAATACAAGAGAATTGTGGTGTTGGCCCATGCCTTTGACTTCAGCGGAGATGGGGTGGGGGGGAGCACCGTAGAGTTGGTGGTCTTATGTATTCTTGAGTCATACGGAGCGGGGTGGTGAGGGTGCATACTCTTGGTCCCACCATTCAAGAAGAGTACACCCTTGGTCCCAGCTCCCAGCACACTGGAGACAGAAACGGGCAGATCCCGGAGCTCAGGGTCAGCCTGATCCAGGGCAAACTCTAAATAGAGAGAAAGACTTCGATCCAGGATTGGTGGAACACATCTTTGATCCCTTAGGATGGGAAACACAGGTCTCTGATCCCAATAATTAGAGTTCAGAGACACACACATGGGATTTAGAGGGACCTAGGTTTGGAGGCTACTTACAAAAGGCCTTCTCGATGCAGGCAGATTGTCCTTTGGGATCTCAAAATATATACACTAGAGCTGGTTTAGCTCCAAGGTGACAGAATGATTTCTTCTTTAACCCGGATTGAAAGATAATGCTTTGTATGTTGTCGGAAGGCCAAATTTGCTTCAGGAGAAGTACTACCTACCCCCCCCCAAAAAAAAAAGAGGGTAATTGTCCCAGGGTTGGGATTGGGGCCGGGTTCTGTTCTTATCTTTCCAGGAGAATCGAAGCATCCATTAGGGGAGTCCGGGGATGGCTAGACAGCGGAAACCTCAGCAGAGAGCAGAATCAGGCACCAAGGAGGACAAGTGACCCAGTTGATTCTGCCTGGCAGACTTCCTCAATAACTGTCTCCATTGGGGGCCTGCAACCACAGCAATCCAATGTCGCTGGGACCGTTCAGCTCTACACAATACCCTGGCCGGAACATCAGTGAAGCCTGCAAGATCAGCTTCTGCATACAAACTCCTTAGGTCATCTAAACAGCTGAGAACAGAAGGACTGAACATAAAAGGAGTGTACTAACATTTTTAACCATTTTTTCCATTTGGGTTCGGGCCCCAAACAGGTCGACTACGACACAAATCAGCAGGAAGTCACTTTAAGAGAGCAATGTCCCATGCCCAGAGGGTGGGGAAGGTGTTTCTCCGCCCTTCTTTTTGGTTAGTTGAAGGTTAACTGTAAACTCTGATATTTAGGGGAAGAGATTACAAGCTGATAAATGGTCCTGTTTAATGGGTTTTGGAGGTTAGCCCCAGGGACTTTTTACTTTTCCTTTTCTGTATCCTTCTTCCTCTCCTATGTAGGAGTGCATAGGCTTGAGAAAAATGAGATATAGACATAGCACAGGAAGATCCAAGAAGAAGGGGCAGATTATTGAATATGCCTTTATACCTTTGTATATTGATACAAAATTAGTAGTTTATTTGGCTAAAGTGGTATTGACCATTGTTTATTGTGCAAAAATAAGATTGTATTGGATTACATCGGTATTGATCTTTGTATATTGATACAAAATTAAGATTATAGTTGGCCACAATGGTATTGACCCTTGTATATGGACGTAATATTAAGATTGTATTGGGCTACGTAGGCATTGATCTTTGTATATTGATACATAATTAAGAGTATATTTAACCACAATTGAATAGATCTTTGTATATTGATACAAAATTAAAGGTAACGCTTCCTAATGGTATCATACCTAGAGATACTTAAAATTAAAATGTGAAGCTCTGGCCTCTTGATACCAACCGTCTAAAACGGTCTAGGATAGTTAAGTAAAACAAACTCCTAGTCATGCAAACATGTCACTTTGTTAGCTACTATGACAGTCTATCACAGATATTCTCTAAACTACCCAGTAATCAAGTTGCTAAGAGACAAGCAATATTTGCTTATCTAAATAAAGAGATGGATAGGGCATCTTCAAAAACCCCAAGAGATCTGCAGAATATGGCATTCAAAGATGTTATCTTAAATTAAGATTTTCTTTTTTTTTTGATATTGAGACATATCAGCTCCTGACAGCACCCCCTATTCTACTCCAAGTAGAAGATAAGCATCCAAGAATCTCCACTGTAAGATGGTTGAATTAGTGGCATGCCTATCTCTTGGCATGAAAAAACCCCTTGCACCAACTTCAGACAGACTGCTGTCCAAAAAAGGACAAAACTTGGTAGCAGGGAAGTCAACAGCCTAACTCTGCCAAGACAGGGTAGGTAAGTCCTTCATAATCCCTGCTCTACAACAAATGTCTGTCATAGAAACAGGACCCAAAGGCTGAAGACTGATGCAGGAATGTATGGAGAGAAAATGGGAACTGTCCAGGCAGCCATTGGTATGTCATTTCTTAGTTTCGGAAGCTGCAGGCCCTGCACTTCCTATATAAGCAGATATATTTATCCCTCTCAGGTCTCTGAGGTGGTTGAAGAATAGACAGCTAGAGTCTCATAGTTAAATTTTGAGTTGTTTAGGAATCAAGAGGGTGTTATAGATCTAAGAAGATACTCTTAAAAGTGTGTTGCAAGTTAGTATGAATGTTGAGTCAGATATAGACCTTTAAACTCATGGAGATGGTTAGATAGTAGAATGTTAAAGTCAGGGGCCAAATATATATAAACTGGACATTGGGAAGGTATACTGGGCCATTTAACTCTCATAAATGTGGCATATTTATATCTGTTGTTTTGTATAATATTTACTGTTATAAGAGAAAGAACCATCTGTTGGACTGAAAGGGGAAACTTCTGGGGGGAAGAGGGTGGAAGGGCGGGATAGGAAGGGGGAATAGGGAGGGGTTTGTGACTGAGATGTAACTGGAAGAAAAAAAAATAAAGTATTTAAATTTAAAAAAAAAAGAAAAAGAAAAAAAATGTGTAATCGAACTTTTAAATTATTATTTAACACTTATTTATTTATTACTAGATTCACTTATAACAAACACCAACAATTTCTTAACTATTAATCCTATAAATTCCTACAACCCCTTTAACCTATCCACTAAACCTATAGATAATCATAACAACCACTTTCATAACCTTTTAGAATGATACAGTCTCTGGGGCAGGTCCTCAGTCATCAGGAATACAGTCTTTGTTGTAGATTCTTTAACGCACTTAGCAGTCCTTCTTCTGGATCTCTCAGATGCAGGTTCGTCAGGGTAGTTGGTTATTGCAGTCTCACCTTAAATAAGGCTTCATGCTTTCTTCTCTGTGGGAGACCCCAGCCGTCTGCAGGCCACCTTACTTCTTTTGAATCAGGAACTCAGCTGCTCTGCCTCAGTCCTTAAACCCAGGCACAGTTTCCCCTAGGCCACTGATCGGACAGATCAAACCCCTCCAGGCAAAAGCTGAGCCACAGGGTTTAGTCCTTGGCCTTTTGGTGTCTTGCTCAGGCTTTCTTTGCTCACCGGCTTCTTTCTGCTTCAGGGAGAGAGCTGGCCATCAATGGCCAGCCGTTTTTTCAGCAGGACTCTTGGAGCTCTCTAACATCAGGGGCCTCTTCTCTTCTGGGCTCCATGCACTGTCCTCAAATAGGAGGAACTCTGTTTCAGCTTAATTTGGGTTCCGCTCACTTAGCAGCTGAAAACAATGTCAGGCCAGATACTTTGTTTCTTCAAGTCTATTGAGTCTTTCCTGTTTTTCCTGACTTCATGCTGATAATGCTCTTCAGGCCCCGAATTAAGAGACAGTGTCAGAAACTCCTATATATTTTCTAAATCTAATTTTTCTAACCCCTACAAAAATGATTTGTCAGGAGTGAGATTTAAACCCACACCTCCAAGGGAGATTGTGACCAGAATTCAGTTCTCGGAGAGGGGTTGGAGGTAACTACAGAAGGAGGAGGGAGGACGGTAAAATAACAATAAAGATGTCTGAAGAAAACATAAGAATCATACTATTAACCATCTACCTAAAAGAGCCCATGACACATATAATTTTGTGTAAATATACATACATACTTTTGATGACAATGCTCCTTCCGAGAACCAAAACTCCGTAACAAAAATTTCAACACCAGGCATGATGTACCCTCTTTTGAGTTGTTGATCAGGGCTGCTCAAGAGACTCCTAAAACATTATAGGCTATTGCTCTTGCCTTTGGTTGCCCCACAAAGGAGGGCAATAAATCCCTGTTTCAGAAGGCACTGTGCACATTAGATGGGAGCCCCAGAGGCCCCAGGGCTAGCTGGAACTGACTTGAAAGTCTCCTCCCTGAGGACTAGATTTTACCATCCAAGCTTCCAAAGGATGGAAGTAACCAATAGTCCTACCTAAATATGAAAACCTAGACCTACTACCAAGGGCTAGTGAAGCTATGAATCGTGAATAGTGGAGAGGAACCTACAACATCTAACTTACTAAATAAACCAGCATAATCTCCAACCACAATGCAAACATTTGTCCTTCTCACCACATAAATACAGTTTTCACCCTCATCAGGGATACTTCTTTTCGCAGCAGATGGAAACCACTTCAGAACAACATAAGCCAATCACAACCCAGCATTATGGCACTGAGTCTCAGTGGATACATCTACAAAACACTCCGGCACCTCAGGCTCAGGCAATGTTGAGGAAGAAGTCAAAGATTCGAGGAGTTTGCTGTGAGGTTGTGTCTTCTAACAATCTCAGAAGCCACACCCACAAAGGCTCACCAACATGACTCCCTAAACATGAGCTGAACAAGACAAACACCAATAGATATGCCAAAGTACATGCAAAAAAAGCCCTTGATGTCTCAACCCTACAGGAAAAACAAACAACAACAACAGCAACAAAAACTACAGCCAAGTAAGGAATGTTGAAAGTGGGAGAAATGGTGCTCCCCAGGGAAGAGCACTCCAGCTGGTTACCCAATACCAAATGCAAATGGTCCTCCCTGAAAATAAACATATGACTAATAGACTGAGTCCATTGTATTTAGGAATATATATGTATATACATATATGCATAGAATAGCAATTAATTTTTAAAAGGCCACAAATGTGAGAGAGAGCAAAGAAATATATATGGAACAGTTTGGAGGAAGGAAAGAGAAGTGAGAAATATTGCTAAAAATAATCTGAAAAAAAACTTTGGAAAGCAATTGACATATATTTACTGCAGCAGATTTTCCAAATAAAATTCCAATCATGTGGTCTGATTAAAAAAGTAAAATAATTTGTTATTATTGTGTTTCTATAATGTGTGTGGCCATGAGCATGCTGTTCTCCATGAGTGGGAGTCAGAGGACAACTATAGAGCACTCTCCTTTCACCTTCACATGGGCTCTGGGAATCAAACTCAGGACAAAAGAGTTTCCAGGCAAATGACTTACTGGCTGAGCCATCTTACTGTCCATGCTTCATCTTTTAACAGAAATAATTCTTTCAATTTTATAAGCATAAAATAGAATGCCAATTTTTAAATATTTATTTATTACTTCAGGTTACATCTTCATCACAGTGTCCTATTTCCACTCCTCCCAGTCCCACCCTCCCACCCTCTACCCCTTATCCCTTCTATCCCACTCCTCTGGAGTGGAGTGTCCCTACATAACAGTCCCCTGCCCCAGTTCAGCAGTCATTTGAAGGCCAAGAGCCTCCTCATACACTGGGGCCTATAAGGCAGCACCACTAGGGCAAAGTGTCTCACTGACAGGAAACAAAGTCTATGTTCCTGTCCCCTTTGGTGTGTTGGTTGTAGTATAGTTATCCTGTACTATATGGCAAAAATCTGATTATAAGTGAATAGATGACATGTGTATCCTTCTGAGTCTGTGTTAGCTCACTCAGGATGAGCTTTGCTAGTTTCATCCATTTGGCTGCAAATTGCATGATTTCGTTGCTTCTGATGGCTGAGTAGTATTCCATTGTGTAAATGTACCACATGGGGAAAACCTTGAACTCATCAGCACAGGTGACAACTTCCTTAACAGAACACCAACAGCTCAGGACCTGAGATCAACAATCAATAAATGGGACCTCATAAAACTGAAAAGCTTCTGTAAGGCAAAAGACACTGTCATTCGAACAAAATGGCAGCCTACAGACTGGGAAAAAATCTTCACCAACCCCACATCTGACAGAGGGCTAATATCCAAAATTTACAAAGAACTCAAGAAATTAAATGTCAAGAAACCAAATAATCCAATCAAAAAAATGGGGAAAGGAGCTAAACAGAGAATTCACAAAGGAGAAATCTCTAATGGCTGAGAGACACTTGACGAAATGCTCAGCATCCTTAATCATCAGAGAAATGCAACTCAAGATGACTCTGAGATTCCATCTCACACCTGTCAGAATGTTTAAGATCAAAAGCTCAAATGACAGCACAGGTTGGTGAGGTTGTGGAGAAAGGGGAACCCTACTCCATTGCTGGTGGGAGTGCAAGCTTGTACAACTACTATGGAAATCAGTCTGGAAATATCTTAGAAATCTTAGAATAACTCTACCTCAAGACCCAGCCATATCATTTCTGGGTCCAAATGATTCCTCACCAAATCACAAGGAAGTTTCATCATCTATGTTCATAGGAGCCTTATTTGTAATAGCTAGAAACTGGAAACAACCCAGATGTCCCTAAACCGAGGAACGAATGCCAATATTTTATTTCTGTTTTAAAAGAATTGTGTTAGGTATGCACTATCTTTATCATCGTTGTCCTTTTTTCTTTTGTCTTTTGATACCTGCAATGACATGCAACTATTAGGTGGAGCTACCTTTGGTTACCATTCCCAGGGGTGGGCTTCGGTTTAAACATGTCCCACAAGAATTTATAGGATGGAAACTTAGTCCTCAAATTCCTATCTTAATAATATTTGGTGGCGGTGCTTTCAGAGGTCAGGAGGGAAGGCTTTTGTTACTTAGTTGATATCTCTATTAGATAAACAACCACATTTAATCAGTCTCCCTCCCAGGTAATTCCAACCTGTGGCCCTGTGTATGTCCTGTGTGGAGAGCTATAAAGGTAGCCCTACATGTTCATAGGTGACATCATCATATCACAATGTTGGACATCCTGCGCCCCCCTGCTGTGTGAGAACACAGAGCAAGGTTCTCACTGAATGCCAAGCAGGGGGTGGCACCATGCTCCATGGCTTCCTGCCTCCAGAACCATGACTCAGATAAACAGCTCTCCATTATAAGCTAACCGGTTATTCAGTTCTATTCATTTACCACAACAGAAAACAGACTAAGACAGCTTGCTACCTGGTGACATTAGATCTACAAGAGGAGTCTGGAAGCCTGATTCTTTTCGTGAGGGCCAGAATGTGTCTGCAGTAGTCTGCCCTAGCTGCCTTTCAGGAAACACCCTTTGAGCTGCCCTCTGCAGGAACTGTCTTACTCAGGGCAAGGGCCTGAGGTAACTGAATTTGACTGAAAGTGACGCCTGTGGGTGATGAGCTAACTAAGAAGCTTCCCTGAAGTCATCCTGTCTGCTGCCTCAGGACAGCTTATACCTCCTTCCCGGCGTGCTTTCTCCATTTCTTAGGATAATGCTAGGCACATAGTGCAGGCTCAGTCAGTGTGTGTAGATTGACTAAATGAAAAAAGAATGGATAGATCAGATCAGTCAGTAGGAAATAAAACAGATAGGGTTGAGCTGCAGGCATTTCTGCTCATAAAATTAAAAGTGATTATAGGGGGAAGTTGTGAAATTTTTTGTCTATATACAGTGACTCTTTCCTTCAAATTGTAGATTCTGAGTCTTAAAGATATAAGTAGGTGTCATTTCCATATTATCCTGATTTCAATTCTTCTGCTAAGATATCATACATTGACAAAATCAACTTAAGGGGGAAAGGGTTTATTTTAGGTCACAACTCTGGGTTTCTATCCATTGTTGGAGGAAAATCAAAGCAGCAGTATCTGGTCCAGTCAAGGAGTAGAGAAAGAATGAATTGTATGCATGTTTCCACTCAGCTTCATTCTCCACTTTTACACCATTGAGAATTCATTGCCTAGGGAATGATGCCCCACCCAAGGTGGACAGGTCCTCCCACTTTAGTTAGCATAGTCAGGATAACCCCCCTAGACATGCTCACAGGCAAGCTCAATTCTTTATTGAGGTTCTTGTTCCAAATGGTTTAGAGTGTGTCAACTTGGCAGTTAAAAGTACCCAAGTTGTACCTGTTGGAGAAGGTGGTGTTTGAGAGACCACTTTGAAACGTGGATAAACCGGACAGAATGCTTGCCTTATATGAAGGAGCTTGTAGAGTTCTGAGACAGCGTTGGAGTGTGGTAAGTGTTTTAAAAAATTATGGTGCATTCTACGCTGTGGGACATGATCAAATCCAGGCCAAATTAAGTTATATAAGGCAGGTTTATTGGATATGAGAAGAAGAGAGAAACAGCATGTGCATGGAGAGAGAGAGAAAGAGAGAGAGAGAGAAAAGAAAGGATGCAGAGAAGGGAAGGGACGAGAGGAGAAGACAGGGGAAAAGAGAAAGGCAAGAGAGGAGAGGGGAAAAGAAAGGAGAGAGCCCCAAAATGTCCAGGCTATATAGGTAAGGGATTCTGGGGGCAGGGCATGCCCGGTAGCAGGTATAAACTGAGGCATACTGGGAGAACCTGGAGATCAGGCAGGCCTAACAGTAATGTTATGAGAAATTACACTGCATTATTCTTTTTACCTGTTTGTTTGAGACAGAGTCTCACTCTATAACCCAGACTCTATAACTTTACAACTCTGGCCTCCAACACATAGCAGTCCTCTTGCCTCAGCCTCCCAAGTGTTCAGATTGTAGACCCACTCCAACTCTAAGCTTCAATAATCATTTTTGAACTCTGAGATTAGTCAAAGGACAAAGGATAGAAGACCTGCTGTTCAGCTGGACTTGGTGAGGGTCAGTAACTGTAGCACTGAATTTGGCTCTTTGATCATATTGTTATTATGAACAGCTGTTGTGAGATCAATGAGGTTTGTTTCTCTTTCTGTGTGTGTGTGTGTGTGTGTGGTTTGTGTGTGTGTGCTGAGAGCTAAGGTGGGGGGGCCAATGAGGAAGTGAATGGCCTTAATCACCATGTGGGACACACATGCTCAGATAACACCAATGTTTACCTTGTGGTACTGGACCTGGGCCTTCTACTAGTGCCTCTCTTCCATGGGTTGCTTTGGACTAGGTTCTGAGGCAAGTGGATAAGCATCAGTATGTGGGCTCTGTGAGCTCAACCTAAACAGGTTCAGCACATCGGGGATCAGACAGGCCAACATATCTCTTTACTCAACCATCTTGTGGATGAATAATAACTGCACATATGGTCACTGCAATCTGCTTCCCTTCCAAGTGCTTCCTGTCTGGGTTGATCTGGCTGGAAATTTGCAGATTGGCACTTGGGTGTCTTTCCAGTGCAGAAGTGTCATAGCATTGAAAAGCAGCACTTAGTCCTTTCTTAGGTCATGAATCTCAGAGTTCTTGGAAAATGTCATTGCAAAATAGACTTGTGAATTGTTCAGGAGGCTGCAATCATTCATTTACGGAATTGTAGGGTAAGAATTTATTTATTTACTTATTTACTTATTTACTTATTTATTTATTGAAATTTTGCAAGTTTTGGAGCAATTTACAAGAATGCCTTGTAAATATCTTGAAACTTAAAAAACAAAACTCAACTGAAAAAAAAACACACACACCTCATTCAAAGAAGGCTTATTCTTACAAATCACAAACATAAGGTATCTAGTAATCAAACAATTTTCTGGCAAGAAATACTGCAAGAAAGGTCTGGAAGGCTTTACACACATTGACTACCTTGTGAGCCACAGTCCAGACCAAACCTCTGCCGAAGTCTAGGTGTAGAGCAGTTTCCAGTGATCTCTGGAACTCCTTGTTCTGCCCTGAGACCTGGGAACAAAACAGTCATACAGTAATTTGAGCCTAAATAGAAAATGAAAGCATATGTGGGAGACATTTCTGGGAAGGAACTGAACATTGGATCAATGTTAATAAGGATTCTGGGCATGTGAGTCTTCTCTAGTGGCCATCTTAGAGTGAGGAGAGACAATAGTGGATTTGGTGTAAGGCCAAGAACAAGCCATGGCCACAGTGTGAAGCTGCACTTAGACACTCAGATCAAGAGAGTGTGACTTTCACAGTCTGCCATCACATCATCTTCACTGACCAGTTAATAGCCTAGGGCAAGGTTTTTTGTATCAGCATTTCAAGCACAAACACACACACAAAACACACACACACATACACAACAAACATACACATAAACACACACACATACAAACACATACACACAAACACAAACAAACACATGCACACAAACACACACATACAAACACACACACACACACACACACACACACACACACACACACACACACACCAGCATCAAATAAGCTATCAAGTTACAATAACAAACAAGTGATTGCTTATCTCAGGCTTCTTCTGATAAGAAAGTGTTTCTTTTTCTTTTTCTTGTCTTTCTTTTTTATATCATTTATTTTTTATTTCTTCAAGTTACATCTCAATCACAATCCCCTCCCTACTTCCACCTCCAGTCCCATCCTCCCACCCTCTCCCCCTAAACCCCCCATCCTCTTC
>CAJQZJ010013817.1:9045090-9072011 GCA_907164525.1 Lophiomys imhausi | reverse complement strand
TGTGTGTGTGTGTGTGTGTGTGTGTGTGTGTGTGTGTGTGTGTGTGTAGGGTTGTGTGCCACAGAGCATGTGTGGAAGTCAGAAGATGCTATTTAGTTGCCCATCTTTAGCTTTTCATATGTTAGAGATAGACTCTCCTCACCAATGGGTAAACCAGGCCAGCTTGCTCTCAAACTTCTGGAGATTCCCTTGCCTGTCTCTAGGGGAATGCTTATACTGTATTACCGTAACTAATGCTACAACACCTGGCTTGTGTGTAGGTTCTGGGACCTGAACTAGGCTTAGCAGGCTTGTGCAACAAGTACTTTAGCTCAGTGAGCATCTCCCTAGCTTCCAATGATAACACTTTAAGTTGAATAGCCATAGCAGGAAACTCATTTTAACATGATTTTCCTACCCTAAGCCAACACCAAATGTTCTATAAATCATTAAAAAAATAACTAGTTGTAATTCGGGAGTAAGGGCTGAGGAGATAGACCATGAGGTGAGAGTGCTGGATCTGAGTTTGAGTGGAGACAGGAAGAATCCTGGGCTTGCTGGCTGCAAAAGAAAGCAGGCATCAAGAGAATAAGGAAGGCAGAGAATGATAGATCAGAACATCCAGTGTATTCTCTTGGTTTCTTCTCATGGACATATGCTCCTGTATGCACTCATGAATATCCCCCCCCCCACACACACACACACACACGAACGAACAAATGAACGAACGAATGAACTGGGTGTGTGGTGCACACCCGCAGTCCTAGCTGCCCAGAAGGCTGAAACAGCTTAGACTCTGTTTCCAAATGTTTAAAAGGCTTAGGTTATAGCTCACCAACCGAGTGCTTGTGTAGGGTGTGTGAGGACCTGGGTTCAAACTGCCAGTACTAGGAAACATTTAGGCAGGGTACTTTGTCACCACTATTTTCTAACATTGTAAGAAGTTGTAGCTAATGAACTGAAATAGAAAAGGAGACAGCATTAAGACAGAAAAATAAGTGATAAAGTTGTCCTTTTCTGTTTTTAAGTTAGCATACAAGTCATGGGTGTCATCGAGTGTTTTCATACACACAGTACATTATACTTTGTACATATCCATCCCCTCCCCATGTGCTCATCCCTCCTCCCCTCTTACTGATCTTCTCCCTCACCCATACAAATAGTCCTTCTGTTCTTCATTCCTCCTTGCTGTTTGGTGAAGAATCTTTTGGATATATGCCCAAGAGTGGTATGGTTGGGTCTTGAGGTAGAACTCTTCACTCTCAGTTTTCTAAGATATTGCCAGACTGATTTCCAAAGTGGTCATACAAATTTACATTCCCACCAACAATGGAGGAGTGTTACCCTTTCTCCACAACCTCACTGACATGTGGTATCACTTGAGTTTTTGATCTTAGCCATTCTGACAGATGTGAGATAGAATCTCAGAGTCATTTTTAGTTACATTTCCCTGATGACTAAAGATGTTGAGCATTTCTTCAAGTGTCTCTTGGACATTAGAGGTTCCTCTTTTGTGAATTCTGGGTTTAGCTCTCTACCCCATTTTTTGATTGGATTATTTGGTTTCTTGGTGTTTAATTTCTTGAGTTTTTTGTAAATTTTGGATTTTAGCCCTCTGTCAGATGTGGGGTTGGTGAAGATATTTTTCCCAATTGGTAGGCTGCCATTTTGTTCTAATGATAATGCCATTTGTCTTAAAGAAGCTTTTCAGTTTCATAAGGTCCCATTTATTGTTTGTTGGTCTTAGAGTCTGAGGTATTTGGTGTTCTGTTCAGGAAGTTATCACTGGGCCAATGAGGTTTTTCCCTATTTTTTCTTCTATTATATTTAGGGTGGTGAGATTTGTGTTTAGGTCTTTAATCCACTTGGACTTAAATTTTGTGCAGGGTGATAAATATGGGTCAATTTGCATTCTTCTACATGTTGACATCCAGTTAGACCAGCACCATTTGCTGAAGATGCTGTCCTTTTTCCATTGTACAGTTTTGACTTCTTTGCCAAACATTAAGTGACCATAGGTGTCTGGATTTATTTCTGTGTCTTTGATTTGGTTCTATTGATCCACCAGTCTGTTTCTATGCCAGAACAGTGTTGTTTTTATTACTATTGCTCTGTAGTACAGCTTGAAGTCAGAGATGGTGACACCTCCAGATTTTTTTATTGTACAGGATTGATTTAGCTATTATGGGTTTTTTGTTTTTCCATATGAAGTTGAGAATTGTTTTTTCAAGGTCTATGAAGAATTGTGTTGGTATTTTGGTAGGAATAGCTTTGAATTTGTATATTTGCTTTTGGTTGGATGGCCATTTTTATTATGTTGATCCTACCTATCCATGAGCATGGGAGATCTTTCCATCTTCCAACATCCTCTTCAATTTTTTTTCTTCAAGGACTTGAAGTTCTAGTCATACAGGTCTTTCACTGTTTGGTTAGAGTTGTCCCCAGGTATTTTATATTATTTGTGGCTATTGTGAAGGGTGATGTTTCCCTAATTTCTTTCTCAGTCCATTTATCTTTTGTGTACAGAAGGGCTACTGATTTTTTTTTTCTTTTTAGAATTAATTTTGTATCCAGCCACCTTGATGAAGGTGTTTATATTTGCAAGAATTCTCTGGTGCAATTTTTGAGGTTACTTATATATACTATCACATCATCTGGGGATAGGGATACTTTGACTTCTTCCTTTCCAATTTGTATTCTCTTGGTCTCCTTTAGTTTTCTTATTGCTCTGGCTAGAACTTCAAGTACTATGTTGAAGAGATATGGAGAGAGTGGGCATCCTTGCCTTGTCCCTGATTTGGGAGGAAATGCTTTAAGTTTCTCTCCATTTAATTTGTACATCTGGTTTCTTGATGATGGTCATTCTCACTGGGTGAGACAGAATCTCAGAACAGATTACTGCATTTGCCTGATAGCTAAAGATGTTGTGTTTCTTCTTTTCAAAGCTATCTATCCAGCTTAGTAGTTCTTAATTTATTGGATTCTTTGGGATTTTTTATGTTTATTTTTTGCAGCTCTTTATATATCCTGGATACGAATGCCCTGTCTGATGCATAACTGGTAAAAATGTTGGTTTTCATCCTGTAGGCTGCCACTTCACACTACTGATAGTTTCCTTGGCTATAACCATGCTTTTAAAGTTAACTCTTAATACTGTGAATACTGATATAATCTTAACTAGGAAACACGAATTATATAAAAACTACTATATAGAAAATGTGAGACAAGTTTAAACATTGTCAGTTTGTTATGATGCAAACACTCTAAATAGCTCAAAAAAAAAAAAAAACCTAGCAAGGTTTAAGTCAAAAATAATCAGAGAAATTAAAGTTGAATCATAAAATAGGGCTAGGAATATAGCATAAACACAGAATGTGTGTTCAGTACACTGAAACTGCAACCTTATTAACAAAAATGTTTATTAATAACTATAAACTGTTATATTAGGCCAGAAGAGCAGCTGAGAGCAGTCCTGCAGGAAACTTTTAGGCCTGGAGGGCCTGACTTGACTTAGCTGGCAGCTTGACCTGTCCTGGGGATAAAGCCCTGGGCCAAGGGTGGACTTCACCACAGTGACCTTTTCCCAATAATTAAATGCACCAAGACCTTTTAATGTTTCAATGCTTAGGCCTTAGCTGACTCTCAATTTGATTATCTAAGTTAACATGACCAACTATTCTCAATCTGCTTGCTGTAGATTCAGAGCTCCCAGAACTCACACCTAGATGTCCTGCTGCTCCCAAGTCCTAGCAGGAAGAGAGGGCTTCCTCTGTCTCTTCCCAGGGTTCCTTAGTTAAGTTCTGTCTTCCTATTCTCTCTCTGTCCAGCTAAATGGCCATCAGCAACTTTTATTATCCAATTAGAGAGTGCCTCAGAAAGGGCGGTACAAGACCTTCCTCCAACAATACACACTCTGAGTTCAATCCCCAGTGTCCATGATGATGATGATAATTGTTGGGGGCCATGGGGGAGGAATGATGGAACAGCTTTAAAACTCATGGAATGCAACACAATCGGTTAACACAACCATGACAGGTGTGCTTTGAAGAGGCAGAGCTCCAAGGACTACATGCCCTGAGGATGTCATGGTGTTGTGGAGTTTTGCTCTGCTTGCGGCCTTCACATCGCATTCCTTACAATCTATGAGTTGTATGAAAACTCTCAATGGGTTCCTAGCCCCTCACTGGGCAGTATCACTGGCACTCACAATAATAATACTTGATCTTTTTCAAGCATTGCTGCTGGGGCAGATTAATGATTTATATTAATGATTTATATCTCTAAGTTCTTAGGAAGATTCTTTCTTTGTAACTACAAACTGCAGCCTGCCAGCAAGAGGAACTGGCTGAGAAAATTACCTTGTTTGCTTACACTTTGTTAATCTATAAGAACTTGCTTAGTTACAAATGTATGTGGCTTCTTAGGAAGAACTTAGAGATATAAATTGTTAGCAATGACTACTATCTTTAGAAAGAATTTGGAAAAACAGATTGTTAGTGAACTTAGGGTAAGATGTTTTTGTTACTGACTTTAATTTGGAAAATCTTAAGAAACAGTTTACAGCGAAGAAAGGCACATTCTTAATACTCTTAATAGTTGAACTAGGGACTTTTTATGGTCCGAAAACAAGAACAATATCAACCTGAATGGCACTGTATGGCATACCTCTCTTCCTTGCTAAAGCTAGGTTGAGGGTCAGAGTGATGATTAATCCCTTGAACCCATGTTTGCCCACAGCTTTCTGATATTATTAAAGAAAATTGTTAATGAGTAGGTGTGCACCTTGAGGATTTGAGGTAGAAATGACTGATTATTTTTTATAAATAAAAGTTTAGATTTGTGATTCTTTTAAGATTTTTATAAGACTTCCTTTTAAGACAATTGATTCTTTCTTTGTAACTACAAACTGCAGCCTGCCAGCAAGAGGAACTGGCTGAGAAAATTACCTTGCTTGCTTACACTTTGTTAATCTATAAGAACTTGCTTAGTTACAAATGTATGTGGGTTCTTGGGAATAATTTATTTTTCACATTTGTTTTTCACCCATAATACATAAAACTTTTTATCATGTGAAGGTGTTGGGGAATGAGTATTTTTCTACATATATTCATTGTAATATTCTCTTAAAGAAAAATACATTGTAACTGCATTGTGATTTTTTTACTGCTTGAAAGATTTTGTTGGGCTATATAAGCTGTGGGAGAGAAAAATAAAACATGGTGTGTGGTTGGAACTTTCCTCCATCCACCAAACATGTGTACATATGTAATGTACATATGTAATGTGGCTGGGGCTCTGTCCCATCCACCCAAAATGTAAATGTGTATATATCTCTATGTCTATATGTCTGTCTGTCTACATGAATGTCTGTATGTATGTATACATGTGTGTGTATGAAGCTTGTTAGAATTGGATCATGTCTTTTTTTTTTTTTTTTAGATTTTTCTAGACAGGGTTTCTCTATATCATAGCCCTGGCTGTCCTGGACTCATTTGTAGACCAGGCTAGCCTCAAACTCACAGAGATCTGCCTGCCTCTGTCTCCCAAGTGCTCGGTGGATCATGTCTTGATTCATCATTTAATGTAAGTATGAGTGCATATGATCTCTTTTTTCTTCCTTCTCTTCTCTTTTGATACTTCAACCCCCTTGCTATAAACTATCAGTAATAGCATCCACTAGGGAACTACTTGACCTAGTCCCTGTTTTCATCATCAGTGAAAGCCCACGCTAGAAGCTAAAGGCCCTCGTTTTTCCACTATCAATGGAAAGCCCCCATCTGTAGCAATCAGCACTGGCCTGGAGAATTAAGACTCTATCCTCAGAGAAAGTCTGCTGGGCAATCAGCCAGCCATTTATCTGCACCCCACTGCCTCGGTCTACCTTGATCTGTCGAAGCTGATCTCTGACAAATGATGATGGTTGTGTGTGACATGTTCAAAACAATACAAATAAACACAAAAGCTCTGTAGCTGATGCTACAGGAGCCTGAGGTGGAGGGACTCATACACTTTTGGTGCTAAAGTAAACTTTACTTTTTTGGAAAGTAATCATTTGACAGCATGTATTAAAATAATGAATGGGTTTTGACCCCCAAATTCACCCCAGGGAAAATATTCTGTAGAAATGAAAGCCATCATATATGACACTTGACAGACAAGGAGATTTAGTATAGCACTGTTAATAGTCACGACAATGAAAAAGAAATGTACTCTGCACCCAGAAACTGGATCAAATGATTGCAGTCGGTTTGAAAATACACCACAAGATATTTTTACACATGAAAAGAATAGGAGAGCCATATATAATGTATTTGATTATTGTAAAAAAATTCCTCCCTCCACAAGACAAACTGTACATGTTTGTATGTGTGAACAAAATTATGCATATATATACACATAAACAATGTTTGTGTATAAAATTGAGCAAATATAAGAGTAGAGTAAAGTCACAGTAATTTACAATAGTAAATATGCAGAGTACTAGATATATGTGTCTGTGTTTACATCTTGACTATAAGGGGCATATACCCATGTGTTTGTATGATTAAGGATACGTATATACGTATATACTTATGATTAGACACAAATCTATCTTTATATATAGAGAGAACTAGGTATTTATATATCTTTGTGTTTGGAATAAGAAGGTATTGATTTATGAGGAGTAATGCATGTGATTAGATAATGGGTGTGATTTTTTATAAATAGTCTGCATATAGATGAAGCTAGATGAGAACTGGAGATGACAAAGATAAGGGACTGGTCAGGGTGTTCTGTGTGGACGTAGTTGCCAGTGAAAGTAAAGATTCATGTCTTTATAAGGATAGGCTTAGAGTTTAACAGGATTAAATTTATAAACCTGAATCCCAATCTGGATTATGATCTATTTTCTGCATTATTATATAAAAGCTTTTAATCTGTTTAGCATAGATTTGTGTGACTGTATAGGATTATTAACTGCATTTTTAAGATCTTTACCTGATTAGGGTTTTGATTCCATATCCAAAACTAGAACTTAGGATATTTTGCTGGATGAATTTATGTATGTAAGAGTATAAATGTATCTGTGATTTACATCATGCAATTATGTATGACGTATCTCTATACTTGTCTTAGGGTTTCTATTGCTATGATAAAACACTATGACCAAACTAATTTGGATAGAAAATAATTTATTTCACTTCCACATAACATTCCATCATAGAGGGAAGTAAGGGCAGGAACTTAAGGCAGGAAACTGGAGGCAGGAGCTGATGCAGAGGCCATGGAGGAGTGCTGTTTACTGGCTAGTTTCTCATGACTCTGTTTTTTTTTTTTGTAATCATTATTTATTCTTTTTTTAGAAATAAATAGGCCACGATTATGAGAGTTGTATGGCTTAGCATATATTCCCAATGTCCAGTCCATATGTATTTGGCACCTGACTTTAACATTCTATCTAACCATCTCCATGAGTTTAAAGTTCTATGTCTAACTCAGCTTTCATACTAACTTGCATCACAATTTTAAAAACATCTTCTTAGATCCAGAACACACTCTTGATTCCTAAACAACTCAAAATTTAACTATGAGACCCTAGCTATCTATTCTTCAACCACCTCAGAGACCTGAGAGGGATAAATATATATGATTATATAGGAAGTGCAGGACCCGCCGCTTCCAAAACTAAGAAATGACATACCTTGGCTGCCTGGACAGTTCCCATTTTCTCTCCATACATTACAGCATAGATCTTCAGTTGTTTGGCCCCGTTTCTCTGACAGACATTGATTGTAGAGCAGGGGTTATGAAGGACTTGCCTACCCTGTCTTGGCAGAGCTAGGCTGTCGACTTACCTGCTTCCAAGTTTTGTCCTTTTTGGATAGCATTCTGTCTGCAGTTGAAGCAAGGGATTTTTCTTGCCAAGAGATAGGCTTGCCACTAGTTCAACCATCTCCCCCTGGAGATTCTTTGATGCTCATCTTCTACTTGGAGTAGAATAGAGGGTGCTGTCAGGAGCTGACATGTCTCGATATCAAAAAATCTTAAGTTAAGAAAACATCTTTGAATTCCATATTCTGCAGATCTCTTGAGGTTTTTGAAGATGCCCTATCTACCTCTTATATTTAGATAAGCAAATGTTGCTTGCCTCTTAGCAACTTGATTTCTGAGTAGCTTAGAAAATAACTGTGATAGACTGTCATAGTACCTAACAAAATGACAGGCTTGCATGACTATTAGTTTGCATTTCTTAATTATCCTAAACAGTTTATGACGTTTGGTAGTAAAAGGCCAAAACTTCACATTTCATTTTTAAGCATTACTAGGTACAATACCTTTAAGAAGTGTTACCCTTAATTTTGTAATAATATGCAAAGATCAATACCAATGTGGCCAAATATAATCTTAATTTTGTATCAATATACAAAGATCAATACCTATGTAGCCCAATACAATCTTAATTTTGCATCAGTATACAAGGGTCAATACCATTGTGGCCAAATATAATCTTAATTTTGTATCAATATACAAAGATCAGAGATCCACCTGGCTCTGCCTCCCGAGTGCTGGGATTAAAGGTATGTGCCACCATGCTCCTCAACTCCCAGCACCACCAGTCCAGGAGTGTCACTGGTTATAGTGGGCCCTCCACATCAATTGCCAAACAAGTAAATGTACCACAGGCTTTCCCACAGGTCAATCTAGTGAGGACATTTTTTTTTTTCAATTGAGGTTCCCTCTTCCAAAATGACTTGAGCTTATTTCAAGTTGACATAAAGCTAGCCAAGCACAATACTTCACTAGTGGTTTGTAGATATATAGGTAATATGTAGTATATGGAGTTAGGTAAGCAAATCCACTCATGTAAGAATACAGTAACAGAAGTCTTGTTCTGATTTGAATAGGATATGTCCCTGTGGGCTATGGCATTTGAACTGGTGTGTTTTCCTGTTGAGATTCTGTTTGGGGATATTGAGGAGGTGCAAGCCTGCTAGAGGAAGTATATGCCCTCAGGCAGGCTTCAAAGTTATACAACCTCACCCCACTTCCAGTTTTTCTGCTTTGTGATTGCAGATAAGAATTGTTCTCTCTTAATTTAAGATAACATCTTTGAATGCCATATTCTGCAGATCTCTTGGGGTTTTTGAAGATGCCCTATCCATCTCTTGTATTTAGATAAGCAAATGTTGCTTGTCTCTTAGCAACTTGATTACTGGGTAGTTTAGAGAATATCTGTGATAGACTGTCATAGTAGCTAACAAAGTGACATGTTTGCATGACTAGGAGTTTGTTTTACTTAACTATCCTAGACAGTTTTAGACGGTTGGTATCAAGAGGCCAGAGCTTCACATTTTATTTTTAAGTATCTCTAGGTATGATACCATTAGGAAGCGTTACCTTTAATTTTGTATCAATATACAAAGATCTATTCAATTGTGGTTAAATATACTCTTAATTATGTATCAATATACAAAGATCAATGCCTATGTAGCCCAATACAATCTTAATATTACGTCCATATACAAGGGTCAATACCATTGTGGCCAACTATAATCTTAATTTTGTATCAATATACAAAGATCAATACCAATGTAATCCAATACAATCTTATTTTTGCACAATAAACAATGGTCAATACCACTTTAGCCAAATATACTACTAATTTTGTATCAATATACAAAGGTATAAAGGCATATTCAATAATCTGCCCCTTCTTCTTGGACCTTCCTGTGCTATGTCTATGTCTCATTTTTCTCAAGCCTATGCACTCCTACATAGGAGAGGAAGAAGGATACAGAAAAGGAAAAGTAGGAAGTCCCTGGGGCTAACCTCCAAAACCCATTAAACAGGACCATTTATCAGCTTGTAATCTCTTCCTTTAAATATCGGGGTTTTCAGTTATCCTTCAAATAACCAAAAAGAAGGGCGGAGAAACACCTTCCCCACCCTCTGGGCATGGGACGTCGATCTCTTAAAGTGACTTCCTGCTGATTTGTGTCATAGTCGACCTGTTTGGGGCCCGAACCCAAATGGAAAAAATGGTTAAAAATGTTAGTACACTCCTTTTATGTTCAGTCCTTCTGTTCTCAGCTGTTTAGATGACCTAAGGGGTTTGTAGGCAGAAGCTGATCTTGCAGGCTTCACTGATGTTCCGGCCAGGGCATTGTGTAGAGCTGAACGGTCCCAGTGACATTGGATTGCCGTGGTGGTTGCAGGCCCCCAATAGAGACAGCTATTGAGGAAGTCTGCCAGGCAGAATCAACTGGGTCACTTGTCCTCCTTGGTGCCAGATTCTGCTCTCTGCTGAGGTTTCCGCTGTCCAGCCGTCCCCGGGCTCCCCTAATGGACGCTTCGATTCTCCTGGAAAGATAAGAACAGAGCCCTGCCCCAATCCTAACCCTGGGACAATTACCCTCTTTTTTTTTTGGGGGGGGGGGCTAGGTAGTACTTCTCCTGAAGCAAATTTGGCCTTCCGACAACATACAAAGCGTTATCTTTCAATCCGGGTTAAAGAAGAAATCATTCTGTCACCTTGGAGCTAAACCAGCTCCAGTGTATGTATTTTGAGATCCCAAAGGACAATCTGCCTGCATTGAGAAGGCCTTTTGTAAGTAGCCTCCAAACCTAGGTCCCTCCAAATTCCATGTGTGTGTCTCTGAACTCTAATTATTGGGATCAGAGACCTGTGTTTCCCATCTGAAGGGATCAAAGATGTGTACCACCACTCCTGGATCGAAGTCTTTCTCTATTTAGAGTTTGCCCAGCATCAGGCTGACCCTGAGCTCCGGGATCTGCCCGTTTCTGTCTCCAGTGTGCTGGGAGGTAGGACCAAGGGTGTACTCTTCTTGAATGGTGGGACCAAGAGTATGCACCCTCACCACCCCACTCCGTATGACTCCAGAATACATAAGACCACCAACTCTATGGTGCTCCCCCCCCTCCCCGTCTCCGCTGAAGTCAAAGGCATGGGCCAACACCACAATTCTCTTGTATTTTACCTTAGCTCCACGTCTTCTCGACACCTGGAGGTCTGCAAAACCAGGCTGAACGGCTGTATCCTCTATTCCATTCACAGTGTTTCAGCCCTGCCACCTGCCCTTTTTTTTTTTTTTTTTTTTTTTTAGTTAATAAATTTATTTGTTTGTTGCTTCAGGTTACATCCTTATCATATTGTCCTCTTTTCCTGCTTCCCAGCCCTCCCATGCTCTACCCCCTGACCCTTCCGTCTTGTTCCTCTGGGGTGGAGTGTCCCTGCCTAACAGTCTCTCATTAAGATTTTCTTTTTTTTTTTGATATCGAGACATATCAGCGCCTGACAGCACCCCCTATTCTACTCCAAGTAGAAGATAAGCATCGAAGAACCTCCACTGTAAGATGGTTGAATTAGTGGCAAGCCTACCTCTTGGCATGAAAAAACCCCTTGCACCAACTGCAGACAGACTGCTGTCCAAAAAGGACAAAACTTGGTAGCAGGGAAGTCGACAGCCTAACTCTGCCAAGACAGGGTAGGTAAGTCCTTCATAATCCCTGCTCTACAACAAATGTCTGTCAGAGAAACAGGACCCAAAGGCTGAAGACTGATGCAGGAATGTATGGGGAGAAAATGGGAACTGTCCAGGTAGTCAGTCATTGGTATGTCCTTTCTTAGTTTTGGAAGCTGCAGGCCCTGCACTTCCTATATAAGCAGATATATTTATCCCTCTCAGGTCTCTGAGGTGGTTGAAGAATAGACAGCTAGAGTCTCATAGTTAAATTTTGAGTTGTTTAGGAATCAAGAGGGTGTTATAGATCTAAGAAGATACTCTTAAAAGTGTGTTGCAAGTTAGCATGAATGTTGAGTCAGATATAGACCTTTAAACTCATGGAGATGGTTAGATAGTAGAATGTTAAAGTCAGGGGCCAAATATGTATAAACTGGACATTGGGAAGGTATACTGGGCCATTTAACTTTCATAAATGTGGCATATTTATATCTGTTGTTTTGTATAATACTTACTGTTATAAGAGAAAGAACCATCTGTTGGACTAAAAGGGGAAACTTCTGGGGGGAAGAGGGTGGAAGAGCGGGATAGGAAGGGGGAATAGGGAGGGGTTTGTTACTGAGATGTAACTTGAAGAAAAAAAAATAAAGTATTTAAAAAAAAAAGAAAAGAAAAATAGCATAATTTGACCAAAAAAAAAAAAGAATTGTTCTCTCAGTTTCCTGCTCCTGCCAGCATGCCTTCCCATCATGATAGACTGTTACTCTTCTGGAACCATAAATCAAAAAACAAAAACAAAACAAAACAAAAAAACAAGCAAAGAAAACAACAACAAAAAACAACTCCTCATTCATAAGTTGTTTTGGGCATGGTATTTTATTATAGCAACAGAAAAGTAGCTAATACTATATTTGTCACGTGTCTATCTATGTGTCTTTCTATCTTTCTTTCTTTCTTTCCTTCTTCCTTCCTTCCTACCTACTTACCTACATACCATCTATCTCTCTGACTTATAACCTTTTGGTTGGTTACCTAAATATATTTACAAATGGCATAGTTGCAAAATAAATTATGCAAAATTGGTTGCATTGTGTTAAGAGTATGTAAATATGTCCATGACTTTAGAGTAATGCAAAGTCTTTCCTATCTGAGCCAGCATCTGATTATGAAAGGATTTCTATATCTACACCAAGTTATGTAGATTTATCTGGATTTTTAGAATGCTAATGAGGGAATGTCCCTGCATAGTACACCATAAGTGCATAAGTGTGTTTAGTGTTATATGAACATTGCTATGTTGGTAATTAGAACAGGCTGTACATAAATACATACTATATTGATAAGAGTCTGTATATCAGTTACATTTACAACTTACATAATTATCCATCACATATGGTATTATGTAAAGTACTAGCTTCTGCTCCTTCATGATGATATGCACAAAACTATGTGACATTATAGTGTAAAATTATGTCAATGGAGTTTCCATATGCATCTGACATTATGTCTAAATACATGACACTATGCAAAGTTATAATACAGGAATCTAGATCTGAACTTACTTATAATTATGTGTTTATTTTATATCTTACTTGGAATTATGAAATGTGATTTTTATATCCAGTGCAGAATTAGATAAATGCAGTTGTATATGAACAGGATCTTTGCCTCTAAAATATAAATATATAAGTGACTCTGACAATGGGTGTAATTATCATGTGTCATTCTCCACCCTGTGATTCTTGGAGGCTAAAATATGGATCTCTGTAGTCAAGTCCATAAAAATGTATCTATATTTTTATTCTACATCATATCATATATGCATATACCTTTCTATAAGCTTGTAAAAGTATTTAGAATTCATTTCTGTAAAATTAGGTGTGTTTTAAAATTCCCTTTTTATTTTAAATATATTTTTCATTGTTTGTGTTGGTAAAGCACATTGACATTTTTAATTAAATATGACATTTTGATGCAGTTTTACTTTTGTTTTATGGAAACATTTTCCCTGAAAGGGTCCAGGGCATTCTCTGTGTTTCTAGTAAGCTGAGAATGGAGACACTTCTTGGAGGTTGACTCCTGGGGATTATTTCTGGCATTTGCTGAGGTGATCACATTTCTCCTTGCATAATGTATCCTAGTTTGTAATCAATTTATTTGTGATGAGGGAGCCTTCCACATGCCTGAGCACAGCAAGATGACCCCCATGAGCCCTCTGCCTTGTGTTCACCAGCATCAACATTCCATAGCTTTTGTTTGTTAGGTCTTCTCTTGGCCTCACTCTTACCTGTATGTCTGTAAAGATGGACACCATTCTCTTCCCCCATACATACTTCAGAGTGCTTCTGAAAGACATTTTTTCATTGTTCTGTTGTTCTCTTTTTCTGTTTAAAAAAAAATGTTCTTTCCTCTTCTCTGTGTCATCAGCTTCTAGCAATTGGATGAGGGTTTTAGCTGATTGTCTTTTGTATCTTTCTCAAATTGCGTTTACACTGATAGGAGATGAGATGAGGATCTAATTGGGGTTTTGCTAGTAATCCTTCCCAGGATGCTGTGCACCTCTTGTTAAATGAAACCTGTTGTCTCACTTTGGAGCTTGTGTTAGGTATTCTGATGGTGGCGTTAGTGGTGTCACCTGGCCCTCCCATTAGGCCTTTACCATCGGTCTTTATCTGGTGCTTTCATGAGTGTTGGTGATTATTGGTGAGGCTCAGGACTTCCTGGGGAGTAGAACACTGGCAGTCCTCCAATTGTGTAACTTGGCTGAATTTGAATGTACCGATTCAAACGTGAAACCACTTATATTATTCCAATAACCTCACCTTGCTGGTTATGTACCACTTTGTTTTCTTGTTTTGAGATGGGATCTCACACCTGTATAGGGTAGCCTTGGCCTGACTGCATTCCCCATGGCTCAGCTTTTGGAGTGCTGTGACTTCAGGCCTGAGCTTCCATGCTCAAATTTACACTGACTCCATAGAATTAATTAGGACTATTTCTTCCTTATCAACCAAAAAGAATAATTTGTATAAGCTTGGGATGATCTTTTCTTACAAAGCTGGGGCTCGTATAAAACTATCTTAGATGAATATACTTAGATTAATATACAGCTGAGCTGACTGCCCATTTCATATTTGTGATGCCGTGGGAGGTACCAGCCTTACAGTTTCTTCCCGCTTTTCATTTTTGTAAATTAATCCTTTGGAATCTGTATATGTAAACTAGGGTTCAACTCATTAGCATAAATTTCATCTTCTTAACTTTGAACATAACTATTTAATCTTAATATCATCCATTTAGACCCTTTGTTTTCTTGTGTGTTATCCTCAGGCATCTATCAAATTCATTAGATTTCTAAATAATCTACTTTCAGCTTTGTTGGTGATTTTTATTAATTTAATTGAAATTCTATCTATCCAACTGTCCTTTCTGCTTACTAAAGATTAATGTTTTGCCAGGTGCAGTGTTGCACGCCATTAATCCCAGCACTCGGAAGCAGAGGCAGGAGGATCTCTATGAGTTGGAGGCCAGCCTGGTCTACAAAGTGAGACCAGGACAGCCAGTGCTGTTACACAGAGAAACCTTGTCTGGAAAAAATAAAACAAAACAAAAAAAATTAATGTTTTAGTTTATAAATTTGCCTTCAAGTTCAGGTGTTACGCCGCTTGGTTGCCATGCAGATTCTATTTGTTTTAATGATATTTTTATGTATTCCCTAAGATGTATTTTAACTACATTTATCCCCCTCCCCAACTCCTCCCACTGCTCTTGGGAGCCTACTCTGTAATGTGGTGCATCCACTGGGGAATCTCATCATTAAATGTAACTCTCCCTCCTTCTGCCAGCAGCTATCCAAGGCCAACAGCTCCTCAGCTCCGGGTGGGATTTCATGTTCCCCTCCCCCAGTTCTCCATGTTGGGGTTACCCTTGCACTTGCGCACAGGTTTTGTGTGTGCTGTCACAGTCGCTGTGAATTCCGATGTAGGAATGCCTCGTTATGTCCAGAAAACACCCTTGGAGTTATCCACTACCTCTGAATCTTGCAAACTTTTGCCATTTTCTGGGAAGATCCTTGATTCTTGGGGGCAGGGGTGTGACTTGCTCCTCCCATTTAGGGCTGAACACTCCACAGTCTTTTATGTTGGAGAGTTCAAATACATCCTTCTCTTCTACATAGTTTTTTGTTTGTTTTGTTTTGTTGAGACAGTGTTTCTATGTGTAGCCCTGGCCGTCCTGGAGCTGGCTCTGTAGACCAGACTGGCCTGGAACTCACAGAATTCTGACAGCCTGTGCCCCCTGAGTGCTAGGATTAAAGGCATGCCTGCCAAACGACTGTCTATTCTACACAGTTTTTAAAGTTAACATTCGGTTCTTGTAATTTTCTACTGTGTTTCGTTCTCTTCTTAATCCAAGAGTCCTTAGGAGGAATGTTTTAAAACTTTACACATATTGTGGAAATTTGTTTCTTTATCTGCTTTGACTTACTTATAAAATGCATTGTATTGGGTAGGGATTGTACAGTGTGCAGACAGAAACAGGTGTGTGTATTTTCTCAAAACATCCTTTGCAGCCCCAAATGTGATCAGCTCTCATTTAGGTCCTCATTGGTTAACAAAACATGTATTTTGCTTTTTTTCTGTATCTTCAAGCTTTCTACAGTTCTCTAAGTGCGAAAGGAAGATGAGCTTCCATCCTCATTAAGATGGAAAATCTGCCATGTTCGCTCAGAAGATGGCTTTGTGGCTTTGCTTTCCTTTTCTGAAATTACATGCCATGGTATACTATATTAAGAACTATCGTCCTTGAAAGAGGGAGCTGTTGGGGGGGAGGGAAGATATACCTTAAACTTAAAAAAAAAGGGAAGAGGATGGGGGTTTGAGGGGGAAGAGGGTGGGAGGGTGGGACTGGAGGGGGGAGTAGGGAGGGGATTGTGATTGACATGTAACTTGAAGAAATAAAAAATGAATTATTAAAAAAAAGAACTATCGTCCTATGGGTTAAAACTTTTATCACTGGGTAGAGAATCTTTTTGTGTAAAATCTATGCTATCTGATTAATGTTGGCATGTCTGTGCAGCTATCTTTGTTCTCTTTTGGATTATTAGGGTCTGGCATGCCATCTTTTATCCTTTTATTTCTACATTGCCTGAGTCTTTTTCTTGGGGGTATACTGTTTGCAAATATCTTAAGGCCAAATTTTATTGTATTTATTATGATCTATCTTCACCTTTTAAATGAGTTTAGTACATTTACATTTATCATTACTATTTTATGTTGATATGCTTACTGTTTCTTCTATTTTGCTGTTTTTCATCCTTCATAATCCCCCTGCTTTTGGTTTTATTTTTAAGAGAATGTTTTATTTCTGATTCCATTTTCTCAACCCAAATGAGCTAGATGTTATTTATTTTACTTCTATTTCAGACAGTCATCCTTATGAATATGCTATGAATAATTAATGAAGTCTAAAATTCACCTCAATATATAAGATTTCTAATTTGACCATAATACTTTATTAGCATTCCTAAGTATGGTCCTAAGTCATTACATAATGCTAAATGACCTCAAAACTTTCTGTCTGAAAATCTTCAGTCTATTTTTTTTGTCACATTACAGATCTGTCATGATTTGATGTTGAGGGGAACTCTCTCATGTCCCTCTCCTTCCTTTAAATGGAGCTTAATGAGCCAGCTCTTATGGGGGCATTGTTATGACAGAAGAGAAGAACCACTAATAGTTGTTAATATGGTTGATTAAGAGGGAAATATTCTCCTCAGAAGCAGCAGGTGTTGCCTGTGCTCACATTTTACTTGCCACAGGAAGTCCAGTGAAGTCCAGATTTACCACAGAGAGGATCTGCAGTTATTCC
This sequence comes from Lophiomys imhausi, assembly GCA_907164525.1. NCBI lineage: Eukaryota > Metazoa > Chordata > Mammalia > Rodentia > Muridae > Lophiomys > Lophiomys imhausi. The sequence goes on along the minus strand of CAJQZJ010013817.1, from coordinate 9,054,702 downwards.
TGAAGTAATTCTGCCTCACCCTCTCTTACTCACAGGGGACCCAGTCATGACCCTTCCTCCAGAAGAAACTGTGCCAGACTTCATACAGCCACTGCATGGGGCTCAAAGCTCAGCCCTTTCTGCTATATCTTCTTGTCTCTTTCAAGTTTCCCAGGCATCTAGAATTCTGGGAAATCAGAGAATACCACAAACATCTACATTCATAAAGAGATCAATTCAGCAGTACCAGGGTAAATCTGAAAGTGTTGTACACATAGCTAATAAACTGCCTTCTTTGGAGTTGGAGAATATTTCTTCTTTGTTATAGGTCTGTTGTCCTTGGAGTCTTTTCTCTGACTTCCTGGGGGTCCTTGCTTCCTCATGATTCTTCTCGCCCTCCTTTGAAGACACGATTTAAGACTGTTCCCTGGCTAGGCATCATGATGTACTCTTATCATCTTAACACAGGGGAGGCTAAGGAATGATTGTCACAGTTTTGATGCCAACCTGTACGAGAATGGAGAGATTCTATCAAAGCAAAGCAAAGCAAACAAACAAACAAACAAAACCAAATAACCAGACAACCAAGCCCTCCCCCTGGAAAAAAAAAAAAAGTGACCTCTCTGGGAGTCGAGCGTCTTTCATCTTTCTCAAGCCTGCTTCTTGTTCATAGGCTGTGAGGCAAGAATTTACTCAGTTTTGCTCAGTCAGAACCTTTTAGTTAAGGCTGATTGTCCACAGACCATGCCACACACAAAAACGTTAGGCTTTCGCCTATCTGCCTTTTTGTTGGCCCCATGTGCATAGAGCACTGCCCCAAATTGATACTTTTTTGTGTGTTTTATTTTAACATTTATTTATTTATTGTTTGTTTGTTTATTTATTCATTCAAGTTACATCTTGATCACAGTCCCCTCTCTCCACTCTCCACCCCTCCTGGTCCCACCCTCCCTCCCTCTTCCCCCTCTTCCTCCTCTCCTTCTCCTCAGGTGGCGGGATGTCCCACCCCTATCAAGCCCCTCAGTTTGTCAGTCACATGAGGACTAAGAGCTTCCTTTTGCTCTGGTGCCCAACATGGCAGCCCAGCCAGGGTAAGGTGTTCCACTAATAGGCACCAGAGCCCATGACAGACACTGCCCCCCCACCACTTGTTAAGGGATCTATGTGTATGAAAGCCAAAATCCCTATCTTCTATATATGTATGTGTGTGGGGGGTAGGTGTAGTCTATTTATATGCTTTTTTTTTTTTTTTTGGTTAGTGTTTCAGTTCTGTAAGCCTCTAGGGGCCTGGGTTGTTTGGTTCTGTTGATCTTCATGTGGTGTTATTGTCTCCTCAGGGTCTCTCTATTCCTCTTCCCTCTTATACATGGTTCCCAGAGCTCCACCTAATGTTTGACTGTGTGTCTCGGCATCTGTTTTGACCATCTGCTGGGTGGAGTTTCTCACAGGATAGTTGTGCTAGGTTCCTGTTCCTTTGGGTCTGTGGATTGTAGGACAGTTATCCTGTACTAAATGGCTAAAATCTAGTTATAATTATTTTTAAGGTATGAATATATGTAGCCCAATGGACCTCTGCGGAAGAACCATTTCTATAGCCTCACACACTAAGGTCTTATGCCCAACCTGCTTTATTCACCAGGAGTTACCTTATTCATAGGTTTTAACTTCAAAGGCATCAGGTGTAAAATATCATGACTTTATTCCAAAGCCCAACTCTGAAGTCCCTTCTCTTGAAAACAAAAAAGTGAATGTAAACAAAATTAGATGACAGGATCCTCTGTATTGTTTTCCTTCATACCGATTTTTTAAAATATTTTGTGCATTAATATTATTTTCCTTTTTTTATACTTTTCTGCTTCTTTTTGGCTTGCTTCAGATACATCCACCCAAACATGTGGATATTATTGCTAAATCACTTAAGAGTAAATTACAGTGATATTCTTAGACAATGTACATGGAATGAGGGTGCTTTCCTATAACAGTGTCATAACAATCCGGTTCAGACAGTTTAACTTATCTATAACAGTCTGATCTATTATAATTTATATTCATATTTGTTCAATTATTCCAACAGTACTGTTTATTATTCTAACCCAGGATCACAGACTGCACTTAATTGTCATATTTCTTTAGTGTCTCTGTTGTCCAGGATTTGGAGATTTTTCAGAGTACAGGTCACTTGTTTTGTTGAATATCCATCAATCAGGTTTGTCTGGTGGTTTTAGCATTCTTACAGCAGTGCTGCCTGAATGAGGTTGGGTCTTTCCATCAGCACATTGAAGGGTGCTAAGAATGCTCATCACTACTGAAAAGCGCTTAATATCAATTAGCCTTTTGTTATTCAAAATATTAGCAATGAGTACCATATGCACCTCTCAGTTTATAGTCCTGTAATTCCTAGACCCCTGTTCCTTTCACTTCTGCAAGCTGGCACCACTTTTATGAGTGTACCTCTTTATTCTGGTGCCTTGTACGCAGCCAGGAACAACTAAGATGTGCTATTAGCACCTGCTTCTCATTATCCTTGTGTGAAGCCATCAGTTTACTTGCTCCGTCACCTGCTTTCCAGGTTACTAGGGAAACGGTTTGACCAGATGCTTTTCTACTGTAGAATAGGCATACCATTTTTTTCAGCTTCAGCCTATTATGCGCTACTGCCTGGTCCTGAAGCTGATGCCATGTGTCTTGGGTTCCCACTACACAGGTGGCACTTAGCTCTGGGTGTCTTTATCTGCATCCTTCACTTTAGGTGACGATATGCTGTGGTGCATAAAAAAGATTGTTCTATGTTCCATTTATAGATTTTAAAATTAGTACAGCCCAAAGATTGCAGAAGTCACGGAAGGATGCTATAATAGACTATCTGAGAGAATTTGGCCTCTGTGTCATTCTATTAGACAATTTTTATCTGTCAGAATTCAACCTATAAGAAATATTTGAACATATCATATGCCCAGGAATGTAAATACAAAGTTATTAATTTAGCATAATTTAGGGTGGTGAAAATCTGGACAAGACTTGAACAGCTCTCTGAAGGGAGATGCTAAGCAATGGTGCAACCACGAGTGATATTTTCACAGGCATTAAACAATGCCGCATTTCTGTGTGTTCTACAACAGCAGCATCTCTACACATTGTGTTCAACAGAAATGTAAAAAGCAATGTCAGTGTACAAGCTTTTAATATATCACCCTTTGTATAAGAATAAGTCATATATTGTTTCAACACATATACAGAAAACATGAATGTAATATGATCTAGGAGTGTATGTAACAGTGTATGCAACACTAGGTTGCTAAACTATGTTTATTTCTGATGAAAGATATGGAAAGAGGGGGTGGAGGGTAGTCAAAGGAAACACAAATATCTGATTCAAGATATGACTGCTATTTCAAATCTGCTACACATATTTTGTTTTATTGCTTAGATTAATACATGAAATACATTACATAATGCATCACAGAAGCCTATAATGACTTGTAAAACCAATGAGAAGCTTGAGGTGACAGAAAATGGGAAAAGTGTTTGTGATCACTGCCATAATACATAAATAAACATCAATTTGTCTTTCAATGATTGCTGCAGATGAAATGGGATACTTGTGGGATATAATTAATTTCACAGCCATGGGATTTGGGGGTACAAATCCAAAGCCTCATAAAGCCCCAAAGATATTTAATATAGATGGGTTTTCATCTAGAAGTGTCTTAGATTGGCCTGATTTGTTATATAAAGTGACTGTCCCTATAAACCAGCACATGTGTGTTAAAGTGCCTAATTTTTCTGTTGAGGATCGGTGTCTGGACAGGCTCCCGGGAGCACCTGGGTTTGACTATTGATTCGCTTCACTTTCAAATATACCCTGGTGCCAGGTTACCCTAGAGCTCCCATGAGTCAGCTCTGCCACACCTGACTCTCCTAGCCTTTTACAAGAAGAATGTTTATGTACTACTGATTTTTCTAGGTTCCCAAGAAATTGAGAAGACTGAAGTACTTGGTTTTAAATATTTTGTTCCTTCTTTTCCCAAGCAAACACACATAATCTTCCCTACTTCTAAAGGAATCACCTGGCCATGTGTGGGATGAATGGACCTCTTGTATGATTAAAATCAAGGGATGATCAGAAACATGTTGTATAGTGGTCATGTTTATTACAGTGAGACATCCTCATCTATTGGGGAAATGTCATATGTGGATTTTGAAAGTAAAAAAAAAAATACATTTCTTTTTCATGCCTTGGGCTAAGTTACATAATGGTCTGTAATGCCATTCGGAACTGGCAATAAACAAAGGCAACCCTGAAATTAACATAGTTCTAGGAAATTTGTGTTCATCCAGATGCTGAGCCAGGGATTTTACTGTAAGTACTTATCTGCGATTTAATAACACCAGTGTTGGCCTGAAGGTGTCAGAAAGGAAGAAGACTCTAAAGAGTGTGGTAGATTGAAAATAAGCACAAATTATTGAAAATAAGTCCATTTCTTTACCCCTTGGATCCTGGCTGGTGTGACTTGCTTTGAGTCAATGAACTGTGGCACTATCTTGCTTCATTTATTTATTTATTATTTATTTGTTTGTTTGTTTGTTTGTTTGTTTGTTTGTTTATTTTTTATATCAGCCTGAGGAGAAAAAGCTTATTTTGGCTTACAGTCCCAGGGGGATACGACCCATTATGATGGGGAGACATGACGGCAGACAGGGAAGGCATGATGGCAGAGCAGATGACTGGTTGATCACATTGCATCAATGCTCACGAAACAGTTAACAGGAAGTGAACTTGGCTATAGAGCCTCAGTGCCCACCCTCCTGGTCCATCTTCTTCCCAAGCCTCCATCTTCTAAAGAGTCTACATCCTTCCCAAGTAATGCCATCAGATACAGGATACAGTCTTTAAACACAGGAGGCTCTAGGGGTATTTCAGCCTCAAACTACTACAGGCAATTGTGGTGGTTTGAGTCAGAATGGTCCCATAGGCTTATACATTTGAACCTTTGGCTCCCAGTTGATGGATGATTTAGGAAGGATTAGGAGGTGTGGCCTTGTTGGAGGAGATGTGTCACTGGGAGTGAGTTTTAGGGGTTTCAAAAGTCCACACCAGATCAAGTCTTGCTATTTCTGCCTTGGCTTTTGGATCAGGTGTAATTTCTCAGCTATTCCTCCAGGCCATTTGTGTCTGCCTGCTCCCATGCTTCCCCATGAAGGAAATGGACTAACACTTTGAAACTGTAAACAAGACCCTAATTAAATGCTTTCTTTTACAAGTTACCTTGGTCATGGTGTCTCTCTGCTGCAATAGAACACAGTTCTCCAGGGACCTTGCGATTTAATCCCTTGTTCTCCTGGAAGTGCTCATGGAGCACTACGGAAAGAAGCACATACAGGCCTCTTTTAGGGTGAGGCCATGCAGAACATAAATGACTCATTCTAGCTGGAGGTGCCCATGGAAACCTGCTGCCACATGATCCTCCAACTGACTGTAACCAAATGACTAACTCCAGATGGAACCAGAAGAAACACCCTGCTCAGTTCAGCCAAAATTGCTAACCCACAGAACACAGGCAAATAAAGTGTTCATGCCTTCACTTCTGGCAGAGATGACCTGAGTTTCCTACCCAGGAAAAGTGTAAAATAGTAGAAAGTGTGTGCCTCAAATTAATCCCACCCTAGGCTGAGGGAAGAGGGGTGCTGGCTCACCAGCTCCTGAAGATCAGTCATGACAGCTGGCCCTGATGTGAGTTCTCCAGCTCTGTCAACCTGTTGGATAACAAGCTAAGCATCCTTCCAATGTCCTAGAAGAAACTCAAAATCAAAATATTCAGGTCCTGGAGGTGACAGCCAAACAGAATATACTGAAAGGTTTAAAGGACAGGAACTGAACATGAAGAGTAAAAGTTATTAGCTATTCACTGAATAGCTATAACAAAAGTGGGGCCCTAGTATGGGGAAGTTATGTGGATGGATAGATGATGATAGATAGATAGACAGACAGACGGGCAGACAGATCAATAGGTAGATAGATGATAGATAGATAGATAGATAGATAGATAGATAGATAGATAGATAGATAGACAAATAAACTGATAGATATATACAGATAATATCTTTATAACATACTTCCTCAGCTCAAGGCCATTCCTCTGGGATGAAGATTATGTACCCCTGGGGATGCTTAGAGCTGATAAAATTCAATATCTGAAGATAGGCCCTCATCTCCCAGTCTTCGAGAGACAGAAGTCTAACCTTGACACCCGCACCAATTAACAAAACCAGAGGGTTGATCACATGGGCCTAAACCTAATTTGATCCTTCAGTGCTGTTCTCCCAGCATACCTCGGACTTCCAAAAGATTCTAGATTTTTCTTTGGATAAGGTGCAGTATGTACTGCACTCTACTCTCTGTTGCAATAATTACTGAATGAATCAATTCCTGACCATTTAGCTCTATCTGGATTTGCTTCTATTTGAAAGAAGAGATCAGGAAACAAATAGCTTGATTATGTATTTCCCTCTTCTCTGATCTCCTACTGGTCTTTTGCAGTACTTGCATTCTACTAGATGTCAAAAGTCAGGAAGCTGGCTGATATGGTCTCCAGGAAACAGCCTGCATACCAAGGTAAGGTGGACGTAGTGAGGAATGGGTGCTAGAAGGAACCATACCCTGTCTTCATTTGGAACTGTGTGTGGCTATAGTATACCCCCTACCCTGAGTCCTTCCCTTGATTGCCTGTTGAATGACAAATCTACATACAGAGTTTATAAGTCTCTATCATTGTTATTAGGAGTGTTATATGCTTACAAGAGTTTGAGATTCTCAGAAAAATTTAAGAGGCAGATGTAGAGACTTCCCATATACTCCAGCTCTCACATAACCTCAACCTACTGTTTTATATTCTCTTCCTGTGGCACTACAATTAGTGATTGTATATCAACATCAATATCACTCAAACTGCACATTTATATTGGGATCCACTCTTGGTATATTTAGTCTGTGGGCTTGTATAAGTGTGAAATAACACACATCTACACATATCTGTTGTATATGTTGCCTGCCCTAAAAAAATCCTTTGTGCTCTCCTATTCATTCTCTGTCCCCACTTTATATCTGGGGCCTGCTGATACTTTAACTGTTTCCATGGTTTTACTTTTTCTTGAGAGTTATGTAATTAAAACTACACAGTTCATAGCTCTTTCAAATGACTTCTTTCGCCGAAGAATACTCATTTGAATTTATTTCATGCCTTTTCATAGTTTGATGGCTAATTTTGTTTTTTAGTGTTCAATAATATTGGATTATCTGCATGTGGTACAACTGTTATGTAGCCTACTGGATCTTATTTGATTCCAACTTTAGGTGGTTATTTTATTTTTGTGGAAGAAGATTATTCACTGGAGGATGGACAACTAATCAATGAGCACACCACTGAAGAAACACCTCTGTTCCCAACAACCATCACCTGCCAGTAGTCCCTCAGGGAGAGCCCCTCCCACAAAATGTGTTGCTCTTTGAATAAGCATAGGTGTGGTGAGAGTGTTTGCTTCTTAAAAAGACCAGTTATGTTATGAGAATGTTTTTCTTTAGATCCCGGGTGTGGGCTGCTTCAGTATGTCCACAAGTGTTAACTGTAATTGTGCCTGGTGTGCTAGCAAGGCCATGGTTTAGTCAGCTGTAGTAAGTTTAATTCTGAGGACTCTGGAAAGGGATATAAATGCCAGACGTTGTGTGTGTGTGTGTGTGTGTGTGTGTGTGTGTGTGTGTGTGTGTGTACACGTATACACGTATACACTTGTATTTGTATGTGCCCCTGTGTGTGTGTGAGCCAGAGACCAATCCTGGCTGCCTTTATTTATCACCCTTCACCTTATTGTTTTTGAGACAGGGTCTCTCTTTGAATCTGGAGCTCACCTATTCAACTAGGTTAGCTGGGTAAAAAGCTCCAGGGATCTTTCCATATTTACTTCCACAGCACTGGAGTTGTAGTCATGTACCACTTTATTTGGATTTTCACATAAGTTCTGGGGAATCAACCTCAGGTTCTTGAGCTGACATGTGACAAGCATTTTACAGCTGAGCTAGCTCCTCAGCCCTCTTCTCTATTTTCTATATTTATCCTTCCCTTTCTTTCTTTCTTTCTTTTTTGGTGTTAACTCCCTTTCTCCTTTTCTTTTTCAGACCACTGTCTTTTATGGCTGTCTTGATATTATTTTCTTTGGCATTTAGTCTCAGAAGTATTTCTAAGTGGGATATAACTGACTAGCAGGAACTAAGAACCCCAGAATTTTTAAGCTGGAGAATACCCTGTAAGTAGCAAATATATTTCCAATTTTCCCATGGTGCACCCTGCACAAGTTACTCAGTGCACTGTCTATGTTTGGTCAATATTCACATATCACATTTACTTCTTATATAGAAAGCAAAATCCTTTAAAAGATGTTAATCATTGAACAAAGCATGGGGTTCCTTCTTAGGTTGTGGGTCCAGTTAGCACATCCATTTAATTTCACATTACTGAGTTGTCCATCCTCATGATTCACTCTCTTAGCCATCCCATCATGTAAATGAGCTCACGGGGTTGTGAAGTGTGCTCCCCCTGCATGAATCAGGCTGCAGATCCTCATGTAGGTATAGATCTGCTTGCCTGTAATGTCTCACCTTGAGGGAGCATCTTGTCTCACATCTAGGAGGACTGACCTCTCCCTGCTTGAAAAATGATGTCAGAACATGGGCAGAGCTCAGCACTCCATCCTTTTAATCAGTGACTTGTCATTCCAATGCTATTTCAAAGATATATCTTCTCGGCACTGGACTTTATTTTCATGAAGATGGAGCAAACTCCTTCCTGCATGAACCACAGTCCCTCCTAGACCACACGGGTAAACTCTTGTCTGAGCGATGCCCACCTATTGTGATGGACCGAACCACTTGTCTCCTGTAATCCCATGCACAGAGACCCATTTACACTTCTCTCATTTCCTAATGCCTCACTTGTCACTGAAGATCAACTTTCTCTCATACTGCAAAGAGAGACCCAATACTACTGAGAGACACGACATCATATTTGGAAAGACTAGCCCACAAGCCCACCCATGGAGGAAGGTCTTCAGTTTCCTTTCGAAACTGAGGTCTAAATTTCCTGCTAAGCACTGAGAAAGGAGACTTGTGGTTTTGGAAATGTGTTTACCTTTGATAAAACACAAGTTCACTCAAACACATTCATAAGGTGTTCATAGATTTAGACAGTACATCATGCTCATATCTTGAAAATAAGTTTGCTGTGAAAGGAAATAACCAGAAACCCCCTCACTCCCTCAGCACACAATCTTGGCTCATTGCACTTCTGAAATTTCTGGTATTTCATGCATTCCTGTTGGAATTTAGAAATTTCTCTTTACAGGGATTTTTCTTTTTAATGTAAAGCAGTTTGGAATTTTTTTTTAAATTTAAAGAGGGTGTTATAGATCTAAGAAGATACTCTTAAAAGTGTGTTGCAAGATAGTATGAATGTTGAGTCACATATAGACCTTTAAATTCATGGAGTTGGGTAGATAGTAGAATGTTAAAGTCAGGGGCCAAATAGGTATAAACTGGACATTGGGAAGGTATACTGGGCCAATTTACTCTCATAAATGTGGCAT
>CAJQZJ010013817.1:9016901-9040090 GCA_907164525.1 Lophiomys imhausi | reverse complement strand
TATGTACCTGTATTATGCAAATTATTACATATTTGAATGCTGGTATTTCATGTTCATATAATATATTTTTTCACAGTTCTCCTAAAACCTTTTTTCTAATGGCAAGTGATCAAGTTAAAGCTTATTATTTGAACCAGTGTTAGTATATACATCAATATAATTATATACATTCATGTGGTACAATCACCATCACTATCCCTCTCCACAACATTTTTGTAACTCAGACTGAGATCTTGTACCTATTAAACAATAATTTCCCCTGCTAGTGGCCCCCATTCTATATTCTGTTATATATCCTGTTCTCTATGAACTTAATACTGTAAGAACTAAATGAAAATGGGATTATGAAACAATTCATTTGTGTTTTATTTATTTCTCTTAATATAAGGCTTCATGTTTCACTCACATGTCAGATACTTTTAAAAACACAGGTCTCACTGTATTACCCAAGCTGGCCTACAGTTCACAAAAATCTGCTGGTAAGCGCCTCCTGGATGCTGGGATTAAAGGCATGCACCACTAAGAATTTTAGTTTTAAATCATGAAAAATATTTTCTTCCATAGATAATGCACAATATTATATAAAATACATAAAAGAAAACTATATGAACATGAGTTCATCCATTCATTTGTCAATGGGTATTTTATTTCTACCTCGTGGCTGTTGTGAGTGATATCATTATGGACACTGATGTAGAACATGTATCCAAGTTACCACTTTCAAGTATTTCCTGTCCTCATGCAGCATTTGAACTACAGGATCATGTAATTCTTTATTTAAACTTTTGAATAGCTGTCATACTGGTTTCTTTGTTGGTTCTGGAATTTACATCCTGACTAACAATGAGCACATATTGTTTTATATCTAAGTCTATCTCTATACACTAACTACACTGACAACTTTCAAAGGGTGAGAAAGATGAATTAATTAATTAAAATTATTTTAAATTGTGTGCCTTTGACCCTCACTAAATATTTTCAATCATTAAAATTAATAATGCTTTTGAAAACATGCATCATTTTTTAAAGAATTGGTTAATGTTTTTGATAAACTATTTAAAAATAATGGTTTCATTGAACTGTGATAGTTTGTTATAACGTTGGTCAAAACTGTGATGGGTCTTCATGAGACTCCATAGATTGTATGTGTGCATGTGTGTGTATGTATGTATGCATGCTATGGGTGTGAATACACATATGTATGCAGCTACTCACATCCATGTGCACACATGTAGGTTGTCTGTTCTAGGCCTTATTTTCTTGAGACAGGGCTTTTAATTGAACAGGGAGTTCCCTATTTTTTTTTCAGAATAATTTCCAGCTAGTCTCAACTTTCCTCCTGTCGCTGGGGTTATAGCATGTTTGTATGTGTGTATATATGTATGTATGCATGTATATATGTGTGTTTTATGCATATATAGCATGCATGGTGACATCTGGCTTTTTAAATGTGGCAACAAGGCATATGAATGCAGTTGTATCAAACTTACACTTTTGAGCCAGCTCTCAAGCACCAAGAGACTGACAGATCTTACAGAAAGTAGTGTATGTATTTTCAAGCCAACTTATGTAATTAGGCTCCTTCTTTGCAAAACAAGAAAGCTGGCTTTTTAGAAGTTGACCAGTGCATTCCCAACATTGTTCCTAAAGTCATCACATACTCTGGTGTTCTCACTAAATCCAAGGGGTTCAGCACCCACTAAAGCTATTTAGTACTGAACTGACAAAACTGTGTTTCTGCATTTCCAGAGTCTGCAGATCTGAGTGTTCTTAGGGACAGCATTCTTATGTCATATTCAGGAACAAAATTACATAACAACAAAGTGTTCCTCAACGTCAGATCTTGAAATGTCCCCTCAATTACATAACTTTCTCCCCAGAAGTATTTATCTTTTTATGTGCTGTTAAAACCTTTCTACTTTGAAGGAGCAGATGAAGGGAGCGTGTGTTTTTTAACACTTGCCAGCAAATGTGACGAAAGTCACTTACTGTCATGGAAGTTAGCAAGATTGGAGCATTCATCTATCGAAAAATAAAAATGTTTATGCATTTTTAATTTTGAAAATTCTGCAAGTACAGTTCTAAAATGCAATCAAAGAACCACTTTGTGGATACAATATTTAGGCAGTACAAATGTACACACACAAATTCAGACCTTGAAATATACATGTTATCGGCTATATCCATCAGTTAACTATCCCTAGTTATAAAGGCAAGTGTAATGTGTGAACACACAGATACCATGTACACACAAGTATATATGTAACATAAAATATAATTCTATGCATGCAATCTTATAATCAGAAATAAATAATACAAAAAACTGAACATAATTTTATGTAAGTATTTATAATACTTTATGTGTGCATATATATTCTTTTATATAATATTGCAGATCTGCACATGCATTTTCATAATCTTGTACATAAAATAACATTGCGATTAACTGGATTGACACTCACTCTGTGCAAAGGCCTTAAAACTCTACTATGACTAATGTGATTAGTAAACATGAACATAAATCACATGGAAAATCTCAAGGAATGAGCAAAGTGCCCTACTGAGCTTGTTTCTTGTGGAATATCAATTCTTCAAGCAGGATGCTTCAAATATATGATTGTCATAAGGCTACTTCAGTGTGCCAGAAACTATATTTAAATGTTAGGCTAACTTAAGGTTTTACTCCCTTATATTAAAAAAACAGACCCACCCATACCACTTTTGGTACACATACAAATGATTCCTCACCAAACCACAAGGACATCTCCACATCTATGTTCATAGCAGCTTTATTTGTAATAGCTAGAAACTAGAAATAACCCAGATGTCCCTCAACCAACAAATGGGTAAAACAAACAAACAAAAAAAAAAAACTGTGGTACATCTACACAATGGAGTACTACTCAGCTATCAGAAACAAGGAAATCATGCAATTTGCTGTCAAATGGATGGAAATAGAAAAGCTCATCCTGAGTGAGCTAAGCCAGACTCAGAAGGATGCACATGGCATCTATTCACTTATAATTGGACTTTAGCCAGGTAGTACAGGATAACTATCCTATAGCCAACACATCAAAATGAACAGGAACATAGATCTTGTTACCTGTTAGTGGGACACTTTGCCCTAATGGAGTTGCCATATAGGCCCCCAGTGCAAGAGGAAGCTCTTAACACTCATATGACTGTTGAACTGAGGGGGGGCTGATATGCAGGGGAAACCCACTCCAGAGGAGTAGGATAGGTGGAAGAGGAAGGGTAGGGAGGGAGGGTGGGACAAGGAGGGGTGGAAGGGGACTGTGATGGAGATGTAACTTGAAGTAATAAATAAACATTAAAAAAAAAAAACAACCCAGTAACGTGGGGTACTATTTCTTTCTATACTCCAATGGCTTATCTGACAACTGTGTGGGAGTTCAGTATTCTTTCCCCTCATCTCCCTGGTTTTCTTCAACATAAGTGACCTACTGAGACTGTATTTTCAACATTTAAAGTAAGAAATTGATAAATGCAATCTAAAGAGCCTGGTGGGGAGGAGGATTTGAGAAAGTAATCCAAATCTGAGTGGACACAGGAGTGGGTGGCAATCAGATAGAGAGAGAGTAAGTTGGTGGCTGAAGTGTGATGTCTGACCTCACCATCCTCTAAACCTGGAAGCTCTGGCTTTCATAGCTAACACTGTAATGCAGACATCTCAGTCACTGTAGAAAAAACAGGCTGGGTGATAGGTCACATGGGTTGCTAAGTACCACACACCTGCTGAGCACCACAGGCAGCATCACACCCTGGTCTTGGCTCCACAACAACCTTCCTTCCCCCACCACCATGCTAATTTCTCCAGCAAAATTGTGCTTTTATTTAAAAAATCATATTAATGCAATTTACAAAATTGCTTGTCTACAAAATTGACAAACATGCAAGAAATGGATGGTACAGACTAGCTCCCAGGAGTGGTAGGTACATGAAGTCAACTTTCCTGGGAGATATTTCAAACACATAAAACAAAAACCTTTCTAACAAGTCTAAACTGTATGTCTGTCTTTAGGATTCCAGTCTGAGAAAATAATCCTGTGAACTTCACACTGAAAAATATGTTTATGTAAGCTTTATTAAAAATCACCAAGCATTAGAAACAACTTTGATTTGCAAAGCTAATTAAAAAGATTAATAAACGATGCTAGTATTTTGCTTTAGAATATATCACTAAAAGACATCTAGAATAAATGTTATATAGTTATGTTATATTAAGTAAGGAAAAAAAACAGAAAATGATATATAGAATAATCACAACATTGTAATTGCAAATTGTGTATTTTATATGTGTGCACACATATATGTGTATATACACTAGAAAGAAATATACCAAGCTACTGAGAGAATGATTTCTGCTATTTTAGTTTTAATTTACTGTGCAATAAATGTAATGTCAGAAAACGTAACAGTTTAGGAAAAAGTTTGTAGGTCTGGAGCAGCGGCTCTCAACCTGTAGGTCACTACCTCTTTGGGGGGATTTTGAAAGACCCTTTCACAGGGGTTCCCGAAGACCATCATGAAACACAGATACTTATGAAAACATCTTTTATGCCATATTCTGCAGATCTCTTGAGGTTTTTGAAGACCACCTATCTATCTCCTTATATTTGGATATGTACATGTTGCTTGTCCCTTAGCAACTTGATTTCTGATTAACTTAGAAAATAACTGTGATAGACTGCCCTAGTACCTAACAAAATGACATGCTTGAATGACTATTAGTTTGCATTTCTTAATTATCCTTAACAGTTTATGACAGTTGCTAAAAAAAGGCCAAGACTTCACATTTCATTTTTAAGCATTACCTAGGTACAATACCTTAAAAAGAGTTAAGCTTAATTTTGTATCCATATACAAAGATGAATACCAGTGTGGCCAAATAAAATCTTAATTTTGCATCAATATACAAAGATCAATACTGATATAGCCCAATATAAACTTAATTTTGCATCAATATACAAAAATCACTACCAATTTAACCAAATATAATCTTAATTTTGTTCAATATACAAAGGTATAAGAGCATATTCAATAATCTGTCCTTTTTTCTTTATCATTCCTATATTTTGTCTATATCCCATTTTTCTCAAGTCTTTTCACCCTTACATAGGAGAGAAAGAAGGATACAGGAAAGAAAAAGAGAGAAGTCCCTGGGTCTAACCTCCAAAACCTATTTAACAAGATCATTTAACAGCTTGTGATCTCTCCCCTAAATAACAAGAAGTATCTATAACCCATCAAATGACCAAAGGGGGGAAAAATCACCCACCCCATCTTCTGGAGATGGGACGTCACTCTCTTAAAATGACTTCCTGCTGATTTGGGACATAGTAAACCTGTTTGGGGCCCAAATAACAAAGGAAAAAATGGTTAAGCATGTTAATAGAATCATTTGATGTTCAGTCCTTTTATACTCAGTTATTTAAATGTCCTAAGAAGTTTGTAGACAGAAGCTGAACTTCAGAGTTTTACTGAAGTTCTGGCTGGAACACTCTGTGGAGCTGAACAATCTAAGCAATTTTGAGTTATTGTGGTTGTAGAGGTTTGGGGAAACAGCTATTGAGGAAGTCTGCAAGGCTGGATCATCTGGGCTACTTGTCTTCTTTGGTGTCTGATCTGTTTTCTTCTGAAGTTTCAGTTGTCCAGTTGTCCCTGGATTCCTTAAATGGATGCTTTAAATCTCCTGGAAAGATAAGAACAGAGCCTGCCTTAATCTTAACTCTAGGACACTGCTTTTTTTTGGGGGGGGTATTTACATTATGATTCATAACAGTAGCAAAATTACAGTTATAAAGTAGCAACAAAAATAGTTTTATGGTTGGGGTCACCACAACATGAGAAACTATATTTAAGTGTCACAGCATTAGCCAAGTTGAAAACCCCTGATTTAGAGGCAGGAAGGCCAGCATTCAAGTGGGTGGGACAGCTCAAGTTGCCACACAGTTTCCCTTTCTGTGGTGTGGGTATGTGATTCTCTCCTTGTAGAGATTTATGTCTGTGGGTCACAGATGTGGCTTGAAAGAAATTCTATTTCCTCTTCTGCTTTCACTTTCTTTAGCAGAAAACCCAGGCATGACCTGGTGGGCAGCCTGCTTGGCACACTGAGCTTCTAAATAAGAAGCATGCCATACCACGCTCCTGAGGCCGCAACACTGAATTCTGAAGTAAAATGAGTAGCTGGTAGATGACCTGTGGACAAGTCTGCCCTCTCCATATCTCCTTTAATTTGTTTCTTCCGCATAGAGACGCTGGTGGTATGAGCACTCACTATCTGATCTGAGACAACATGCTAACCTATCACAGTGAGTAGACTTCCACTATACACGTGGTTGCTCACATACAGTAAGGCCAACATTGTTCCTGACACTGTCTCTGGAGTGGTTTCTTGACTCACGGACATTGCTGTCTTTCAGGGGGATGCCAGGTAATGACAGCACCTTTCCAAGATCTCATGAGGAGTTTGGTGTCTTGGAGGATTGAGATAGCACAGAGGGTTTGAACTCCTCTTAACCCTGGGCAGATTTTAATGACAAGTTGAGGGAAACAGAATTAAAATACTCATTCCTGGAAGCTGAATTCTTTGACTGTCTTCTTACTTAAGTTTCACTAAAGAAGGGCATGACTCCCCTAGTACAACTCATGATCCCTAGTCATCTTTGGAGTCATCTTTGGAGACAGAAGAACACATTTAGGAATCTGTCAAAGATGACATCATTGTTATAGCTACCCATTTTGCATATCTGGAGACACTCAAGTGTTCTGGCACTTTCATTGGTCTCAATTTCTGCAACTCATGATACATGAACCACAGTAGGAACAAAGAAACGAGAGGGCTAAGGGGTATTCAAGAGGATGCCTTGGAGATTTCTTCTGCTCTCCTCTTCACACCCCAATCACTAGATAAGAGATCAGTTCAGAGAGTTATGGTCATTCTCATGGAACATACAGCATGCCAAACTCATCAAGATGCTAGGAGCTCTTTCTGTCACAACATTACTCTCGTGATACAAAAAAGATTCTATCTCATAATATTTATGAAAGGTAAACTTTATTCTATCCTTCATTTATTAAAAAAATTCCAGATAATCCTAGGGTCTGCTCACTGAAAATCTAACAAATCTAAATCTTCATTTTGTCTCAAGAAAACCCTAATAAAAATATCTGTTCTTGTTTGTACCTAAGACACAAAGTGATAGATAGGAACATGAAAAAATGTGGAGAGCTAAACTAATGATCTTTACCCAGGTTTCATCTCCTACCTGGATTTATATGCAAAAACATTCATTGCCTCCTGGTGCAAATGTTTTTATTTCCTCAGATGAGGGGATGACATTAGAGTCATTCCCAAACCTTTCTAGCCCTTTCTGAGTTCTAACTGGCTAGTTCAACTCAGCAGTTCTGGCCCAAACTCCTCTCCAAACTGACTGATTCAAATTGACTTCTGTAAGCTTCTGACTGAATTACTCTGCCTGGCCTCAAACTAATTCTGACAACATATTTTAATCTTTTGGCTCCTTCTCATTCTCTGGCTCATTCTGTCTTCACCCATGTCTAGCTTGTTCTCTCTGCCACCTGTCTCTATAAAACTGTCCCAGGAAAAACTCTTATTAAAAAACTCCCTTCTCACCATATCACAAGGACATGTATCAACTATGTTCTTAGCAACTTTATTTATAATAGCCAGAAACTGGAAACAACCTATATACCCTTCAATGATGGGCAATGAATAAAAAAAAACCCCTATGGTACATTTACACATTGGAATACTATTCAGCTATCAGAAAGAAGGAAATCATGCAATTTGTAACCAAATGGGTGAAACTAGAAAATCTCATCCTGAGTGAAGTAACCCAGACCGAGAAAGATACACATGGCATGTACTCACTTATAACTGGATGTTAGCCATATAGTACAGGATAACTATCCTACAACACACAGACCCAAAGGAATAGAAATCTAGCATAGCTATCCTACGAGAAATGCCACCCAGCAGCAGATCAAAACAGATGCTGAGACACACAGTCAAACATTAGGTGGAGCTCCAGAAGTCCTATATAAGAGAAGGAGGAGGAATAGAGAGACCTGGAGGGGACAAGAGCAACACATGAAGATCAACAGAACCAACCAAGTTAGGTCCCTAGAGGCTTACAGAGCCTGAAACACTAACCAAAAAAGAAAAAAGGTTAGACTAGACCTAAACTCCCCTATATAAATATAGTGGACAGGTAACTTGGTCTTCATACAGATCCCTTAGCCAGTGTGGGGGTGGGGAATGAAGGGGCAGTCTCAGTCATGGACTTTGTTACCTGTTAGTGGGACACCTTACCCTAGCTGAGCTGCCATATCGGGCCCCAGAACAAGAGAAAGCTCTTAGCCCTAATGTGACTGATGAACTGAGGGGGGGGGGTGATATAGGGACTCCCCACACCTGAGGAGAAGGATAGATGGGAGAGGAGGTAGAGGGTGGGAGAATGGGATTGGGAGGGAAGGAGGGAGGGGGTTGTGATGGAGATGTAACTTGAATGAATAAATAAATGCTTTAAAAAAAAAAAACTCTCCCTCACTGCTCTTTAGTAGCCTGTCTTCTGTCCTGTTCTTGTGATAGCTGGACGTATTCTATCTGTGATTCATTCTGCCAACTGTTTCTCTTATTCATCACTTTGTCCATTAATTAGATGTCATTTTCAATCGTGGCTGCTTCCTTCTATAAACTAATCTTACCTTCATTGTTTGGGATTAAAGGTACTACTAAGGGTGTGTCTGCATCATATTGTAATCCAGAGTGTGTCTGCTTTCCAGCCAGATCACATAAACCTAGAGGTCTTTGGATGTGATCACTTGCCAGAGCAGCCATGTTGCTGGATTAAAGCTCCTTTCCATCCTTCTAGTATTTCAGTCAAATATACTCATAAGGATGCACTCCCAACAGATCATAAGATGGTCTGCACAGGAGAGATGGTTAGAGCAGCGATTTGAAATTTTAATTTATAAAATGCCAGATAGTAAATGTTTTAGGTCTTGAGAGATATTTTCTCTACTATTTGTATGTCTTTGGGCTTTTATATTTGTTTATAACACACTTCATTTTGGGTTGTGAGTCTAGCCTTTAACAACAGGTGAGCCATCTCTCCAGTCCTATAATACAGTTTCACAACATAAAACCCACTTTTTTTACTTACAGCTGTATGAAAACTATGATTTGCCTACCTATGGTTAGAAACTGCAGCCAACAGATGATCTGAACTCCTGGCCCCTTCACATCTAACCTTTGGTGAGGTACAGAAAATTTATGGACTTCAGAAAAATCGGGTCATGTGGGATCATTACAGTACCCCCTACCCACAATATTCAGTAATGAAATATCTAGTGCAGGAATGATACAGTCAGAAAAATGCAGGCCTACTCCTGCATTTCAGTAGTTTGGGGGAAGAGTCCAGCCTGGTTTGTTTTTCCCAGAGTCACTCAGGACATTCAGGTCCCCTTTGCAGGATGGCTACTGCAAAGCTCCAGTCCACTGCCTATTGCTGGTAGCTTATTGTCCTAGGGGAGGGATAAAGACTATGCTTAGAGCATGGAAATAGTTCTCATATGTAAAGTGAGATAAAAATAGCTCTTACCTCCAGGTTGTTTTGCAGCATAAATAGAATGATGAATATGAATTTGTTCATTATGAAGTGTAGCTCCCGTTATTATCCTGGAAGAGACCTGATTAAAATAACTAATTAGACAAGAGATTTTGGCAGAACCTTTCCTGGGGTAACAGCCCTGATGTGATGTATTTTAAGCATGCTTACTTGATGCACATTTCCTCCTGTTATCACTTAGGTTTTGCATTTTCCCAGCACAAGAACTGGTCTGAGTCCCTCCTCCAGCCTTAGCATCAAGCCGAAGACCAAGTACATAGCTGTATCTGGGCATTAAATGATAACGTAGAAGTTAAGGATTTACATGTTTGCTTGGACTTTCCTTGTCATTTTTAAATCATGAAAGAATTTCAGTTTAAGATGGCTGTCAGAATAGACACATGTTGAACATCCAGCAGATCAGACAATAAAAGAGAAAAATACATGCAAACAAGTTAAATCAGTCTTGTGTGCAGCACAGAACAAATCTAACCTCCTTTGATGGAAGAGTCTGTAAGGAAAGGGTGAAAGAACAGGAGATGAAATTGAAAAAAGAAACTATGAGTCAAAATGCACTGAGAGGGGCAATTGTGGAGAAAGACATGGGCCAACCCAGGATGCAGATAAAAGAGCAAATCGGTGGGACAGATAGCCAGGAATATCAGCAGGTACCTATTTCGGAAGCAACAAAGGTGCAGACTTCTCCCTCATTTACCATCTTAGACCAAACCGCACACAACAGGATGCAGACATCTATCTGACAAGAAGGCCATGTAGCACTGGCTCTCTGAATATGTAGGCTCCACACTGACAGATTTAACCAACTGAAGAGAAAAACTATTTATTATACCCTAACCAATACAGTGTACCATCTGCTTATGCAGTATACATATTGTATTGGCTGTTATAAGTAACCTAGAGATAAGGAGCATGTTATATGCAAATACAAATACTGTGTGCCATTTTATATAAATGATTTGAACCTGAGCAGATTTGTGTATCTGCAGGGGATCCCAGAACCAATCCTCACTGATCCCAAGGGACAATTGTGCTGCCCACTTGGCAGCCCTAGGAGGAATGGAAAGCCCTTGTATCCAAAGATGTCACTGTTGAAAATACACCGATACAAATAAAATACAGATAGAGATTTCTCCAAGCAAGTATTTGCTGAATGAATTACATAAAGGTAGACTTTGGCAAAGCAAACTTAATGTTCAGAACAAATAAAGACACCTATTTCATAGAGAAGCAACTAATTCTAATGGAGAAAAGAACAAAACTCATGAACAATAATTAATCTTTTCATAGAAGATTTAATACAAAGTTGGGCATGGTGGTAAATGACTGTAATCCCACATGGAAGTAAGCAAATCAGGAGTTCAAGGTGATCCTCAGCTACTAGGGAGTTAGAGGCCAGTCTGGACTACCTGAAACTCTATCTCAAACACACACACACACACACACACACACACACACACACACACACACCCTCACACCTGATTTATAAGTATATGAAAGGTAGTCAGAATCCTCAATAACAACGGGATGCAAGTTAGAATAAAGTAATGTTGCTTTTCATTCATCAATCTAAAAAGGTTTATTATAGCTGATACTGCTTATGCAAATAAATGCCCCAGTCACTGCTTTGGTACTCCAGAGCACAACCTGCAGTCTGTAAGAATGAGAAATTACTGAGCAATCGCATGTGTCTGTGTCCACCTCAGACATTCAGTCTTTGATCTCACTATGAAAATATTTGTATGTTCACTGCTGCAGCGTCAGGAATGGACAAAGCTAAAAACACAAGCTAAAATAAACACACCATGGGCTACGCAGACCATAGTGCTTACATACAGACAGAACACATCTCTATATACCAACAAGAGAAGGACTACAAGGCTGTATTCAGAGAAAAATTATTCACAGAGAGTCAATCTTGCAAGAGATAGATATATAGATGATGGAATGATAGATGATAGATAGATTGATAGACAATGAGATATGATAGATTTAAATTCTATCAAATTCTATAAAGTTGGTTTTGAGTAGTGTAAGTATCAAGTGAGAATATTCTAATGTCTTCCTTTGGAATTAAAACAGAAATAATCAAAAAAGTACAATACAGGCACTATATAGGAATTCAAGAAGCACAGAAAACTACAAGAGAAAAGAGAATAAGACTCTATCGCTACCCCACTGAGCTAATCACGTTTATCCTCTTTGATGTATCCTGCAACCATTTTTGAATGCACACATGGACTGAGTTTGAGGTGCTGATCTGCCGTAGACCTCCATGCATTGGAGATAGAAAACATCCAGGGACAGAGAATGGGTGGAACAGAACTTGAGATCTGCAGGGTCTGAGACTTCAGGGAACATAGATGGATCAATGAAGAAACAGAAAACAGAAGGCTCATAGTTGGGAAAGGCCCATATTGCTGCAATTTACAGACTGAGAGGCTGGGACACATGGAGGTTGACAGAGTAATGAGAAGAGAGTCAATAGAGTAGGCTGTTCACAGCCTACAAACTGGAGGTGTAAGGGCGATGGTTAAGTCTGGCTCCTGGAATGTGGGAGTTTGGGGGTAATGTTGGTTCCCCCCTCCAAAGTCTGTTTTCAGATTTATTATGTTTTTCCATAGTATCTTTGAAATTTTTCAAACATTTGGTATGTCCACACATCAGGTGTGTTTTGTTTTGTAAACAAATGTCCCTTGTCCCTACAGGTCTAGTTATCCTGGGTTCCGTCTGTTACATTACTTCTTTCAAAGAGTAAACCTCTAGTTTTGGTCTTCTGCATCCCTTCAGTTTTTGTGTCAGTATTTCCCTCTTTCACACGTCTGAGGATTTACTTACTGTTTATTCTTGTAGCCCCATGTTCACAGTAGGTTCTACATTCCCGTTTTCTGCATTCCCTGTGTACTACCTGGAGCACATGGCTAAGAAAGCATCCTGAGAGTTAATGAGAGACTGGTGAGGCTCCCAGCAGGGAAGAAACAGTTACAGGCCTTTTCTAGAATCAAGACACTGGACACCAGTGTCTCAGTGCTGCTGGCTGAATGAGGACAGGGCTTGTCCCGAGACACCTGCTGTGCACAGTCCTACACTTAGTTACACTGGCTGGGTCACTTCACTGCCACCCGCCTTTCAACCAAGAGGAGAATAAAATCCTGGTTCAAATGCTGACACGTCGCTGTCCCCTGCTCAGTGGTGTTTTTAGTGTTGATTACTTCAACTTAATTGTTACAATGTTGGAAATGTTTTTGCACCAGAAGTATGATATACATCTATGAGAGTGGCAGATCTGAGCTCTGGAGAGCTGGGTCAACTTGGCCATACTGGGTGTCTAAAGGGTCTCCCTTAGTCAACTGCTTTCTTTTTCCACCTGTGATAAGCAAGCAGAAATCATACTCAATGTGCTCACAAAATCCCGAGTTCCTGTCTTTCAGGGACTGTGACGATTTCCTCTACTCCATTTAGGAATTTGGAGCTCTCTCTCTCATGCAAGTCCTTGACTAGAAACACTGAAATATGAGCCCTCAAAGACACTGGGCCATTTCAAATCGGAAGAAAAATTTGTCTCCAAGCAAGAAAAAAATAATTGCATTCACTGTTAATGTCATCATCTTTCTGGCTTTGCATTCTTTCCCTCAAGGGACTCAACAATGCCTTCACTCTAATTCTGCAGCTCCAGGCAGACCCACCCCACTTCAGCTTCCTGAGCACCCCACTGGGGAGTTCCCTCTGCCAGGCTACCTGGGGTTCCCATCAGTCTGGAGTTGCCTGAACTGTTTTTCTCATTAGTGTTTTAACAGCACACCATGGTTTCCTCAGTGACACAACAGACCCAGAGCCAATAAACTCTCTTCTAAGTAATGTAAAGCATATTCAAGTATGGGAATGATTGTGTTTCCATGGCTAAAAACAAGCCTTTGTTTGCATTTTCCCTGAGAACACTGCTTGTACCTGGTGGGTCCTTCATGCTAAAGTCATCACTCCAGGGCTGGAAATACAGAATGTAACTTTTCCTTATGTAGCGAAAGGAAAGCCCACAGGCAGATCTTTCTCTAATTCCATTCCATACCCACTTACTTGTTCATAGTGTTTAAAAAGCCAAACTACATCAGATGGACTTTAACTGAGAAACAAGACCCACTAGCCAATCTGTGTGCAAAGAGTATCCACAGAAGGAGATCTCTCACTTCTGTTCTTCCCAGACAGCATGGGCTCACCATGCTGCTGCATCCACTGACTTGTTAGAGGAATTTCCTCCCCCTGTTAGGTGTGGTTGAGAGAATAAAAGGCATGGTTTATTCTGGAACCAAAATGATGTGTGAGCATGGACCAAGGACATGCATTTAGGTTTTCCCAAATGTAATGTTCCAATGTGGAAGCAGTTTCTTGAAGTATTATAGTAACAGGACAGAATTAGAAATCAAGGCATTTTAAAAATACGTTGATGGGAACATCAGAAGACAGGTTACAGCAATGTGAGGGAAGTTCTCTCTGCCTCAGATGCTACCTGATGGTATTCTTAGCTTTTGGGTGAGGGAAATCTAGTGGTCTAATAAATTAATAAATTCCAAAAGGTTTTTTATCTGTTAATAACAGGATGTTAGGTCCCACATAGAGGTGGGCAAGAAATGGCTATATAGGGGGCAAAAACTAGACCAAGATAAAGTATAATTAGGTTCTGGATCAGCACCATTCTAACCTTACCACATCACTGCAGTCAATCTTTGTAGACACAGCTCTTTTCCAGGAATTCTCATTCACATGGGTTTTCTTATTATAGCTGGAAACTGCTGACAAGCCTAGAGGGCATTTGTAAGTCACCACCATCTGCATTGTTTCTTACTACTATTATGTTAAATATAAATGTGTGTCATTGTTTCTAAATACTATTATGTTAAATATAAATGTGTGTGTGTGGGGGGGTTCTCATTTGTCTGAAATTCACCTAGTAGGCTAGGCTGATTGGCCATTGAACCCCAAAGATTTACCTAACTCTGCCTTCCCAGAGCAGGGTTTCAAGAGGACATCACCATAGCTAGCTTTTTTGCATGGGTTTAGGGTACTGAAGTCAGGTCTTTGTGTTTGAAGGTAAGTACTTTACTGATTGAGTCATCTCCAGCATTCTATAATCATCTCTTTTCAAAATGAATCCATAGAGGCTTTCTTTATGGATTGTGAGAGCTAATGTGTTGATTTGGGGAAAGCCCAAACATGGAGAAGGCCTCTCTACTGATGATGTTTATGTGATCATAGAAGTCTGGAAAAGGTACTTAAAAACCACCACAACAAAAAGACAAGTCAAGAAAGCACTGATTAAGAGTCAGCTCATCTGTGTTATGTACACCTGGTTCAAAGCCATAAATCAGCAAATGTAAGTTCCTTCAGGAGTCTATTCTTATCCATGCAGTATGAGCTCTAAGACCTCCAGTGTACGACTAATAGCATGGACTGTCACTGTTGTTCCCAAGTATATCCATGATAAAATTTGTTAGAGACAGCAAGAGATTGAAGTAATCACCTAAAATCTGCTTTTGCCAAAAAAGCATAAGACACTTGGGTTGCATCTTATTCAGGGCTCCTTTTGCTCTGATGAAACACCATGAGCAATGAAACTTGGAGAGGAAAGGATTTACTTGGCTTATGCTTCCACAGCACAGTTCATCATTGAAGAAAGTTAGGTCAGGAGCACAAAGCAGGAACCTGGAGGCAGCAGCCGATTCATAACCCATGGAGGAGTGCTGCTTGCTAGCTTACTCCTTAAGTCTTGCTTAACCTACTTTCTTACAGAATCCAGGACTATCTGTGCAGCAGTGGTACCACTCACAGTTGGCTGGGCCCTCTCCCATCAGTAGTCAAGAAAATGCTCTACAGGCTTACCTATAGCTCGATCTTACAGAGGCATTTTCTCAATTGAGATTACCTCCTCTCTGGTGACTCTAGCTCGTATCAAGTTGACTTAAAACTACCCCACAGACAGGCTCACTGGACAGCTAACTGCAGAGGTAAATCCAAGCATCTCCACATTCACATTGTGGCAGTCTCCTTGGAGTCAACTGCTCACCTCTGCATGTACAGACGTTAACCCCTCAAGATCTGTCTGTCTAACCTATCTCAAACCCTTTTGACCCTGAAGGAACAGGGATAAATCATTGCCATAAACCTTCAGTCCCTTTGGATTCTGGGAGGAGCAAAAACAAAACCTTAAAAATCTGTGCTCTGGAGCACCATCTCCCTAACCAGACTGTTACCTTTAAGTTACAACAATGATAAGGATCTCTTTGGACCACCTTGGAGAGGCAGAATGGAGAAGATGATCCACCAGACCCACATTGACCAAGGCTGCTTAACTGCAGACCTCCTTCCTCCTCATTGTCCTCATTCTCACTCTAGTTCACCTGGAAGCTCATGTCAGCACCCTGAAGAAGGATGTGGAGTCATCACTGGACCTCTTGTTTGTTCCTCTTCCTAATGTGGGCATGTTGAGTACATTTCCTTTGTCTCTCTTTACCATGATTTGTCTCTTTAGTCAATAAACTAGATGGGGCTGAACCTGCCTTGTTGGGACATCTGGAGCCCAGCCTTAAGATCTTCTATAACAAGATCAGCATCAGTAACATAACAATGTGGAGTAATCATAATATCACCCTGTAATAAAATATACTCAAACCTTACAAGTTATTTCTAAATTTCTCCATTTAATATTTGAATCTATGTTGATCGTAGTTAAGCAAACAGTAAAAAATAAAATCATGGATGGAGTGAAAATTGGAGGCCATTGTGTTAATATCTTGGCCTCCTACATTCAAATATGCCCTTCATATCTTCAATGAATGCTGGGAATTTAATGTTCTTCATCTCAAGTATAAAGGCGAGGATCACCAGGGCAGAAGTTAAGTCATATAATCTGTTTCCATTCCTAGAGAAGCAATGTCTACTCAGCATACTCCCATCACACCTTTCACTACTTCCAAAAACTTCAGGTTCATGATCTAACGCAAATGTTCTTAGAAAGTAGGCATTATGTTAGCTTTCCATTGAGGTAAATGAATCTTGATTCATGTAATATTTATATCATGAGGAAGATCATTGAAACTGATGAAATATGGGAATTGAGAACATCTTACAGATCTCTCCTCCTTAAAATGCGGCCCCCAGGCCAGTATCACCACACCATCTGGGAGCTAGTGAGGAAATCAGCGTCTCAGGAGAAGCCTTGGTCCCACTGAATTAAAGCATGTAGGAAATGCTGTTGTAGAAGACAGTCATCTAAATTAACTTATTATTTTACATGTAAAGAAATCTACCAAAGAAAGAACAATAGATTCCAGAGCAATTAAACATTCATTTTTCAAGGCACAAATGGTCAAAATTATTAGTTCAGGGCCTGAAAACAAGTTTTTCAAAAAAATTGGTAGAGTTTCTAAAATAGGCAGAGTCGACAGGAAGCACAAGTGGACAAGATGAAGTACTGAGGTCATGAAGAAGAGATGCTGACAGGCAGTACAGGTGCCTTTATTTCTGCTATACTGGGGATTGAACACAGAGCCTCATACTAAATGGGAGCTCTGTATCACTGAGTCCATATGCTGCCCATACTAGTGACATCTATAATACAAACTGAAACTGGGGATTATTAAGAATACAGTCAAATTATACAAATGGGACACATTAATGCTTTATGTAGTTAAACATTTATTATTAGGATGTATTACTTCATTTAATGCCCACAGTGACCATGTGAATAAGTCCTCTTATCACTACCCTTGATTCTCTCCTAGAAACTAGGGTAAGGACAAGTTCAAAGTCATCTAGCTGGCAAACTATAGAGTTGGATTAGAATCCAGGTCTTCTCATTACCCAGCTGGGATTCTCAGTCCCACACCATTCTGTTACATTTTGTAATACACAGGTAGCAGAGAGAGGAGTTGGACAGCAGTCACTTAAAAGTAAGTGAAGAAAGCAAGTGATTTTCCATCAACTTTTGATCGAGGGCGTGTGACAGGCATGGGACAAGCTTCTGAAGCTGCTGTGATGGCTGTTGTCCCATCAACATATCCTTTGTTACAGGTGAGGGCTAAAAACTGCTCCTACCAATTCTTAAGATATGACTTACCTTAAAAATCTCTTGTGTATCCATAAAGGATTTAGTGCACCTATTTTAAAATTAAAAAGAGTAACCTTTGACAGTGAGAAAAGAAGACATAAAGAGAAGGTCTAGTTTCTTACCATCTCACAGTTTTGTGCACAAACAGAGCTTTCAATCTGATAAAACATCCAGAGGTTCTGGAAACATCTTTAAAAACAGTGATTATATTTTTTGTCTGCCTTTAAAATATATACTAGTATATCACCTTATTATGGAAAATGGAGAAGAAATAAAATTACGCAGAAACTTATACCCACAACCTACAGAGAAGCCAGTTGATAAATTTCTATATTCTTCCCTACTCTATATCTATGGAGTTTTATTTTTGCCTATTTTGTTCTGTGTTCATATTACTAGTAAAGTTTAGTACTTTGTGTGCCCTTATAACTTTATATTTCTAGAATTTGCCTTTACTGTCAAATCTGCTCCATAGCTCACTGGTAAGCTGGATAATACTCTATTGAGTACACACACATTGGCTTAACCAATTCTGGTCCAGTTATGAGACAATTTTAGGCTGTTTTTAAAATTCTTCTCCATTCATAAATAATGTTTATATCCTTTAACATAAACATTGAACCTTTTGGCTCAACTATTTATGATTTTATATATTTGTTTTTGTCTTGGTTTTGTTTCTGTTGCTATGACAAATACTTTGGCAAAAAGCAACTTAGAGAAGAAAAGATTTATTTGACTCACATTTCCAGGTTATGGTCCATTGTTTTTTGGAGGTTGAGACAGGAACTTAATGTATCTCATTCACAGTTAGGAGCATTGAAAGAATAAGTGCACATTTTCTTGCCTACTCTCAGCTGCATTAAAAGAATAAATGCACATTTTCTTGCCTACTATCAGTTTGTTTTCGTTTCCATACTGTTCAGTAGACTCTGCCTAGAGAATGGTTCTGCCCACAATGGGCTGGATATTCCTACATTAGTTAGCAATCAAGACAGTCCTCCACAGACATGCCAATAGGGCAACTGAATTAGATAACTCCTCACTGAGACTCTTCCCAGGTCATTGTTCATTGAGTCAAGCTGACAGATAAATCCCATCAGTGGAACTCTACAAACATTTAACATGATATTTACTACTTCAGTGAATCCCAATAATGACTCTGTGGATAAATACTAATGCATTGGCATTAATTCTTTTATAGGAAATTAGATAAGAACTAGTTCGACTATTATAGAGTTAAACTAACATCCAGTCTTCCCATTCCAGGAACATCACCCCATGCCATTCTGACTTGCTGTAAATACAAGGCAATCAGACAGCAGGGGTAGATAGATAGACATTACTTCAAATGATACAGTTATATGATATGGTTCACCAAATAGCTCTCAATCTGGAAGCATTTTTCATCTTGACATTATCATAATTCTATAATAATTTTACCAAAACCAGTTTTCCCAAGACAAATTCGTGAGCTGGTCCACTCAGTACCACTCTTTCCATCAGAGGCTTTGTAATCTAGCTCTGGGTAGTGCTGGTCTGACCAGCGGATGCCAGCTGCTGTGTTTCTGGGTTAGCTAATGGTAAGATACTTGCTCATTAATAACAAAAGGCACATCTCTTCTGCTTCATCAGCAATGATAACTATTACGTTTTAAGTTAAAAATCCTCTAATCCACTGTAGAAAAGGTCTACATACATACAAGTATAGGCTAAAACTCACAGTAAAAATTCCATAACACCTCCTATTTTGTATACTGCTATTTTATCTAAATTTTATGAAAGTTAGAAGAAAAAAAGCTTTCTTCCAAATTGGGATGAAATGAGAAATGAACTTTCAGAAGTCAATGGTGGGCTAGAGAAATGGCTCAGCTGTTAAGAGTACATACTGCTGTTGCAGAGAATCCGAAGATAGTTCCCAGACCCCATGTCTGATGGCTCACAGCCTCCTGAATCCAGCTCCAGAAGAACTGGTGCCTCTGGTCTCCATAGACACCAACACACATGTGCACATACATATGCATGCATATGAAAGCTGGTAAGCTGAGTAATACTCCATTGAGTATTGTAACACACACACACACTCAAAACTAAAAATAAATATTAAAAATAATCAATGACTAACAGTAAACAGATTTTGTAACTGCTTATTTATCCTTTGCAGGATGAATTTGTCTTTTTAAAACCACATTGGAGAGTTGAAGAAATAGCTCCGAGATTAAGGGTGCTTGTTGAAGCATCATGAAGACAGATTCAGATCCCAGCACCTATGTAACAAGCCAACCACTAACAAAAGCTTGAAATCAGTTTTGAAGGACCCCATCTCTCCTCTGACCTCTGTGCATATATAAATGTGCACATACCACTCATGTGTGTGCATCCAGTCACATGTGTACATCCACACTCATGTGCATGCATACAGTCGCACAGAGATACACACACAAGTCCTCAATCAGTCATCAAGCAGTCAATCAAATCGTAATGAACAAAATATTATGAAGCTCTGGGGATGAAGTCCAGTGGTGGAGCCTAGTGTGTCTGAGGCCCTGGGTTCAGTGCTCAAGCTTACAAATATAATAGTATTGTAAGAACGAGATAAGAGCTGAGAGGTGTACGAAGGATGCAAGATCACGGTAAAAACTGCAAAGAAGAACCACCAAAAGAAGAGAAACCCATGATGTGGCTCAGAAATAAACAGTTCAAAGGATTCATAACTTCCAAATGTTGTCCTAATATTTTGTGATCATACAAATGTCACTTTAAGTATAAACATTTCATCGTTGCTAACAACTTTTTTATTTATGTATTCTCATGATATAGTCTTATTGTGTATATAACACAAAGTGCAAACACTTTGTATGTTTTACTGCTGCTTATGGTTGTTAAAGCATTTTTTTTATTTTTATTTTTTATTTTTTTTAATATTATTTCCTTTATTTTTTATATCTTCAAGTTACATCTCAATCGCAGTCCCCTCACTATTCCCCCTCCAGTCCCACCTTCCCACCCTTAACCCCCAATCCACTTCCATTTTTTTTTAAGTTTAAGGTATATCTTATTTCCCACTACAGTTTCCCCTTTCAGTCCAACAAATGGCTCTTTCTCTTATAATAATAAATACAATACAAAACAACAGAGGTAATTAGGCCACAGTTATGAGGGTCATATGGCTTAGCATACATTCCGAATGTCCAGTCCATATGTATTTGGCACCTGACTTTAACATTCTACTATCTAACCATCTCCATGAGTTTAAAGTTCTATATCTAACTCAACATTCATACTAAATTGCAACACAATTTTAAAAGCATCTTCGTAGATCTATAACACTCTCTTGACTCCTAAACAACTCAAAATTTAATTATGAGACTCTAACTATCTGTTCTTCAACCACCTCAGACACCTGAGAGGGATAAATATATCTGATTTTATAGGAAGTACAGGGCCTGCAGCTTCCAAAACTAAGAAATGACATACCAGTGGCTGCCTGGACAGTTCCCATTTTCTCTCCATACATTACAGCATCGATCTTCAGTCATTAGGCCCCGTTTCTCTGACACATATTGATTGTAGAGCAGGGGTTATGAAGGACTTACCTACCCTGTCTTGGCAGAGCTAGACTGTCGACTTACCTGCTTCCAGGTTTTGTCCTTTTTGGACAGCATTCTGTCTACAGTTGGAGCAAGGGGCTTTTCCTACCAAGAGATAGGTTGCGACTAATTCAATCATCTCCCACTGGAGATTCTTCGATGCTCATCTTCTACTTGGGGTAGAATAGGGGGTGCTGTCAGGAGTTGATATGTTTTGATATAAAAAAAAATCTAAAGTTACGAAAAAATCTTTGAATGCCATATTCTGCAGATCACTTGAGGTTTTTGAAGATGCCCTATCTATCTCTTATATTAAGGTAAACAGATGTTGCTTGTCTCTTAGCAGCTTTATTTCTGATTAGCTTACAAAATAACTATAATAGGCTGTCATAGTACCTAACAAAATGACCGGCTTGCATAACTATTAGTTTGCATTTCTTAATTATCCTAAACAGTTTATGACAATTAGTAGTAAAAGGCCGAAACATCACATTTCATTTTTTTCTTTACCTCCTAACCCTTCCATCCCATTTCTCTGGGGTGGGGTGTCCCTATATAACAGTCCCTCATCTAAGTTGAGAGGTTGTATGAGGGCCAAGAGCCTCCTCATTCATTGGGGGTCTACGAAGCAGTACCACCAGTGAAAAGTGTCTCATTACCCGGGAGAGAGAACTAAAAAACAAACAAACAAATAAGCAGACAAATAGATAAAAAAGACTAAAAAATATAAAATATATAAAAAATAAATAAAAAATAAAAATAAAAAAAGTCTATGTCCAAGTTCCCTTGGTGTGTTAGTTGTAGTATCGATATCCTCTACTATATAGCTAAAATCCTTCTATAAGTGAATAGATGCCATATGCATCCTTCTGAGTCTGGGTTAGCTCACTCAGGATGAGCTTTCCTAGTTCCATCCATTTGGCTACAAATTGCATCATTTCATTGTTCCTGATAGCTGAATAATATTCCATTGTGTAGATGTACCACAGTTTTTTAACCCATTCTTCGGATGAGGGACATCTGGGTTGTTTCCAGTTTCTAGCTATTACAAATAAGGCTGCTATAAACATAGCTGAGGAAATTTCCTTATGATTCTGTGAAGAGGCATTTGGGTGTATACCCAGAAGTGGTATGGCTGGGTCCTGAGGCAAAGCTATTCCAAGTTTTCTAAGATATCGCCAGACTGACCTCCATAGTGGTTGCACAAGCCTGCATTCCCACCAGCAATGGAGTAGGGTACCCCTTTCTCCACACCCTCGCCAGCATGTGCTGTCATTTGAGTTTTTGATCCTAGCCATTCTGACAGGTGTGAGATGGAATCTCAGAGTCGTCTTGAGTTGCATTTCTCTGATGATTAAGGATGTTGAGTATTTTTTAAGTGTCTCTCTGCCAATAGGGATTCCTCCTTTGTGAATTCTCTATTTAGCTCTGTCCCCCATTTTTTGATTGGATTGTTTGGTTTCTTGGCATTTAATTTCTTGAGTTCTTTGTAGATTTTGGATATTAGCCCTTTGTCAGATGTGGGGTTGGTGAAGATTTTCTCCCAGTCTGTAAGCTGCCTTTTTGCTCAAATGACAGCATCTTTTGCCTTACAGAAGCTTTTCAGTTTCATGAGGTCCCATTTATTGATTGTTGATCTCAGGTCCTGAGCTGTTGGTGTTCTGTTCAGGAAGTTGTCACCTGTGCCAATGAGTTCGAGGGTTTCTCCCACTTTTTCTTCTAGTAGATTTAGTGTGACCGGCCTTATGTTAAGGTCTTTGATCCACTTGGACTTAAATTTTGTACAAGGTGATAAGTATGGGTCTAATTTCATTCTTTTACAAGTGGACA